>MU705667.1:45161-95628 GCA_026770625.1 Nicotiana glauca | reverse complement strand
CCTTAGTATATTTAGTTGTTAATTTAGTATTTTAATTTGTTAGTTAATTATTTAAACACAAGAATCTAAATATCTATAAGTTAGAAATTGTTCAAGCTTGTCTTCTTAGTGATAGTGAACAGCTGTAGCTAAACCTTAGTTCTCTGTGGGATTCGTCTCCGGACTTGTAAACCGGATTATATTTGCAACGACCGCATTGTCCTTTTTATAAGGCATAGTTGGGCGTGATCAGAAGACTTTCTGCGTCTTTCCTCTCCAATTTGGATTAGGATACCCAATTGTCCTTGAATTCTAATAATTAGTAGTACCACACCGTAACAAGTCCTCTAATAGCCACGTTATTGCACCTGTAAATACATCATGCCTTTCATTCAGCGGACATCAATTGTAGTGTTTACAGTCTATTTTTGACTGCTCGAAGCATTGATGCAAGGGTAATTTTTTTTTTCTTGTGCTTTTCTTCCTTTATTGGTTTTTTTGTAGGTCAAATAAGAAGGGTGTGTTATTGCCCGGATATTAGAGAGATTACTCCTAATGTGGCTCGACTATCGGAGAATTACTCTTAATGTAGCTCGACTATCGGAGAGATTACTCTTAATGTGTCCCGATTGGAGAGATTACTCTCAATTTGGCCCGACTATCAGAGAGATTACTCTTAATATGCCCCTACTATCAGAGAGATTACTCTCAATGGGCCCAGATTATCGGAGAGATTACTAGCAATGTGGCTTGACGATCGGAGAGATTACTCTCAATGCGCACCGACTATCGGAAAAATTACTCTCAATATGACCCGATTATCGGAGATATTACTCTCAATGTGCCCCGACTGTCGGAGAGATTACTCCCAAAATGATCTGACTATCGGAGAGATTACTCTCAAGGTGACTCGACTATCGAAGAGATTACTCTCAAAATGATCTGACTATTAGAGAAATTACTCTTAATGTGGCTCGACTATCGGAAAGATTACTCTCAATAAAAATTATAGTTCCTTTTAAGGACAAACCCACGAAAAGGCCAACTTAAGGTACAAAGGGACTTATATGTCCACCTTAAGATTGGAAAGTTATAAAGCTTCAACTCGAAGACGGAATCGACTTGACGATATCCACTTGAACACTTGGAAAACTTTGAAGATTTGACGGACTTTGCAGATTTCAACTCGAATAGTGGTTGACTTTTAAAATTCAACTTGAAAAATTAGCAGACTTGAAGACTTCAACTTGAAGATTTGAAGGGCTTAAACAATTCAACTTTAAGACGGGCGAATTTGAAACTGAAACTAGAAGACCAACGGACTTGAAGACTTCAACTTGGAGACCTGGAGGGCTTAAATATTTCAACTTGAAGAGTGGTGAACGTGAAGACTTCAACTTGAAGACTGACGAACTTGAAGATTTCAACTTGGAGACTTTAGCTTGAAGACCGGCGGACTTGATGATTTTGAGGGCTTAAATATTTCAGCTTCTCTTTCGCTTTACATTGTCCAACTTATATCTTAGTCGCATAATTTTTAGCTTTACACGATTGTAACAAAAGATTCATATCTTGTCGTGAGAGAGTCTAAATAATGAACCATTTGATTTCTTAAAAATTAAACTTCAATATCTAAAATATATCCAAAACGTAGAATCAAACACCTTCAGAATTGCCCCAGATAATATTTTTTGAAACCAACTTTAGACTCCACCAAGTTAAAAATTTTAGATTTGCGCAGTCTCACCAGAAAACCATATCTTGGTGTAGAAAAGTCAAAATCATGAACCGTTTAATTTTTTGAAAACATAACTTGAAAATATATAACATATCAAAAATGCAAGATTTAATGCCTTGAGGATAATTTCATATAATAGTTTGAAATCAATATTAAATCCTAAAACGGCAACGATTTCAGATTTGCACGACTTCACCAAAACTATTGTATCTTGATGTAGAAACGTTAAAATCATGAAACAATGTTCTATTGGAAATTTAACTTCTAAATCTATAACATATCCAAAATTAAAATTTTAATAAAATCACGAAACAATGTTCTATTGGAAACTTAACTTCTAAATCTATAACATATCCAAAATTAAAATTTTAATGCCTTAAGGATAGTTTCAGATAATATTTCGAAGTCAACACTAAATTCTGAGACACCGATGTTTCATATTTGCGCGGTTTCGCCAAAAGTTTTGTATCTTGAAGTAAGCACATCGAAATCATGAACCGCTTGATTTATTGGAAATTTAACTTCCAAATCTATAATATATCCAAAATGCAAGATTTAATACCTTAATTATAGTTTCATATAATAGTTCAAAATCAATATTAAATTCTGACGCAACAACGATTTTAGATTTGCACGACTTTACCAAAACTTTTGTATCTTGATATAGAAACGTTAAAATTACGAACCGCTTGATATATTGGAAACTTAACTCTAAATCTATAAATAACCAAAATGCAAACTTTAACGCCTTAAGAATAGTTTCATATAATATTTCGAAGTCAACACTAAATTCTAAGACACCGACGATTTCAGATTTGCGCAATTTTGCCAAAAGTTCTGTATCTTGAAGTAGGGACATCGAAATCACGAATCGTTTGATCTATTGAAAGTTTAATTTCTAAATCTATAATGCAGGATTTAATGCCTTAAGGACAAATATCCAAAATTCAATATTTAATGCCTTAAGGACAGTTTTATATAATAGTTCCAAGTCAATACTAAATTCTGTCACAATGACGATTTCAGATTTGTGCAACTTTGCCAAAAGTTATGTATGTTGAAGTAGAGATGTCAAAATCAAGACCCACTCAAGTTCTTGGAAACTAAACTTCAAAATCTAAACATATCCAAAATGTAAAATGTAATACCTTAAGGATATTTTCATATGATAGTTCGAAGTCGACTTGGGTTTCTTATATGCCGACAATTCCAAATTAGCGCGACTTCACCAAATTTTTTGTATCTTTATATGGAAGCCTTGAGATTGTAATACCCTTTTAATTGTTAGAAATTGAAATTCAAGAGCTTTATTCTCACCAAATGTCTTGGATTCAAGTCTCGCTGAATTTGAAATTTCGTGAAGGCACACCAAAAAAACTTAAAAGTTTGGCGAACATGAAAGCATAGCGAGTCCCCAAACTTTAATGCAAATTCTTGGAAGTCCCCTAAAAGATATTAATCATTTCATTGAAGACACCAATTTACGATAGCGGCTTTCCCCCTTTAAATCAAATGAGATCCAAAGTTTAACAGAAGAATGATATCTCTTGAATAAGCTTCTTGCATGAAATATGGCCCATCCCATTATGAAGTGAACTTATAGAGTAATGATGAGTCTTCTTATGGCAAGGACTTGATCTTCTACTCGAAATGATCTTGGGCTAACTCTTTTATTGAAGGCGTGAGACAATCGAGCTTGATTACATCAAGACTCTGTCGAGCTTCCAACTTTTTCTCATCAAGAGCCTCCAACTCTGCTAATCAAAGTCGGGCATTTTCTTCATCAATGATGCCTTCTTGAATAGCTAATCTAAATGAAGGTATTTGACGGTTGAGTGGCAAGACGGCTTCAACTCTAAAAACGAGTGCATAAAGGGTCGCTTGTGTTGGCATGAGTTGTGTTGAGAAGTAGTTAGTTGCAGCCAAGATGTATAGGTGCCCAATAGAGAACTTCGGCAATGGTCCAACAACATCCAATCCCCAAGTGTCAAACGGCTAGGATACAATAGTCGGGTGCAACACTTTAGGAGGTTGATGAATAAAATTTGCATGGAATTGACAAACCTTTCATCTTCGAGCATAGTCCAAGCAATCTTTTACCATCGTTGGACAATAATATCCTATCCTTTTTAAATGGAAGTATTCATTATCATTCGGCTCTTGGAATCACATCCAGCAGTAGTTGGAACAGCTCGCGAAATCCAACCACTTCACCTACTTCATTGCTTGAAGCTTTGGTCCAGACTGGTGTGACCCACATACCCCAGAATGTGCCTCTAGCAAAGCATGGAGTGCTTCTTCTTCCCCTAAACATTGCAAGAGTACTCCCTTGAATGATCTTATGTATAGAGTATCTTTGTAGTAAAGGAAGCAAGGTGCACGACGACGGATTTCAGTCCTTCTCCTCGAATTTTCTAGAAGTATCCCATAGTATAAATAGTTGATAATGGGTTGTCGCCATTCTTGTTTCCCAACTTCATAAACAACGACAAGATGCTTGAGTTTATTTTCTTCACCTTCAGCCTCATTTAGCGGCAGTACTACCTATTTTTGGCAGACAGTAACTTGTGCTTGATCAGGTAGGGTTAATGATGAAGCTAGGGCAGCTAAAGCATCCGCCTTCTTATTTTATTTCCTTTGCACATGATAAATAGTCACATTACCGAGCCACCCCATTAATTTTTTAGCGTAATCATGATGTGGGCGTAATCAGGCTTCTTGACCTCATAACTACCTAAAATCTGATTGACCACTAATTGGGAGTCACCAAAGACTTGCAATTGCAATTGCTTCATATCAACGACCATTTGAAGCCCAAGTATTAATGATTGATACTCAGCAACATTGTTGGAACAAATTTGTGTCAAGGTGAAGGAGTAGGGCAAGACTTCACCTTGGGAAATGACAAATACTATGCTAGCACCAACTCCTCCACGATGCGCAGCACCATCAAAATACATCTTCCATGGAGGTTGAACTTCAACAACCATTGCGTCCTCATCAGGTAGTTCATCAGTTAGCTCCCAGTCATCAAGTATCAGATGATCTGCCAAGAAGTCTGCCAATGCTTGTCATTTTACAACCTTTTGAGGGATGTGCAAAATCTCGAATGGTTGAAATTAGAGGTACAATCTCGCTAGTCGATCACTAAGAACAGGTTTTGACATCACGAACTTGATGAGATTTGCTTTAGAAATAAGACGCACAACATGAGCTTGAAGGCAGTGCTTCAACTTTTGAATTGAGAAGACTAGCGCCAGACACAACTTTTCAATTGGCAAATAATTCAGCTCGTTTGGTGTCATCATGCTCAGGTAGTAAAGAGAGTTTTCTTTTTCCCTCACTATTATCTTGGGCCAAAAGTGCTCCAATAGACCTTTCTTGCGCCGCAATGTATATTATCAATGGATTTCCAGGTATAGGAGCTGCTAAAACTGGAGACTTCATCAAGTAGGTTTTGATACTTTCAAAGTCATTACTACAAGCTTGGTCCCACTTGAAAGGAATGTCTTTCTTTATGAGGCGACTAAATGGTTGTCACTCCCAGCTAGGTTTGAGATAAATCTTCTAAGGTATGCTAGCTTTCCTTACAGGCTTTTCAATTCATGAATATCTCGAGGCTCAGGCATTTTCAAAATGGCATCCACTTTGGTTTGATCAATTTTAATCCCTCGATGTTGGATATGAAACCAAGGAACTTTCCAAAAGTAAGTCTAAAGGCACATTTCAATGGATTCATCTTAAGTTGGTACCTTTGGAGAAACTCAAATACCATCCTCAAGTCTTTAAAATGGTCGCCCTTCTCTCTTGATTTACCACCAAGTCGTCAACATAGCATTCGACATTCTTATGGAGAAGATCGTCAAAAATATTCTGCATAGCCCTTTGGTAAGTAGCACCAGTGTTCTTCAAGCCAAAAGGCATTACCTTGTATCAATAAATACCCTTGGGGGTGTGGAATGCAGTAAGCTCTTTATCTTTTGGTGCCATGAAAATTTGGTTATAGCCCGACGAACCGTCCATGAAAGACATTGCCTCGTAACCAGTAGAAGCATCGATTATCAGCTCTGGAATAGGAAGCGGGAATTCATCTTTGGGAAACACATTGATGAGATCCCTGAAGTCAACGCATACTCGAATCTGGCCATTCTTTTTCCTTACAGGGACAATACTTCAAACCCATGTTGGGTATTTAACTTTCCGAATAAATCCAGCTTCAATGAGTTTGTTAACTTCGGTTTCAATCAGGGGAACCATGTTCGGCCTAAAGTGCCTTTGCACTTACTTAACAGGACGAGCGTAATTATTCACTGTAAGGTGATGGACTTCTACTTTAGGGTCCAAGCCAGGAATTTCTTTGTAACTCCAAGTAAAGACATCCCTAAGCTCCTTGAGTAACTCAATATAAGTGCTTTCTTCATCAACTTCTAGTAAAGCACGTAGGTAGGTAGCTCTTGGTCCTTCATTAGTGCCAAGGTTAACTTCTTTTAAGGCATCAATCATTGCCTTCACCCCTTCTTCAAGTTCCGACGGAGCATCTTTTGCATCTTTATCTTCTTGAGGGTCCCTGTCATTGAAGGATATGTGATAACATAGTGAAACATCATCCAATTTCTCGTCATCCTCTATTAGAGATGACATATCATGCTTGCCTTGTGCAGTAACATGATATGAAAAATCCATGCTTTCTTCGTATTCATCATGTTCTTTAGTCTAGATCACATTGCATGGCTTCACCTTTAGAATATCATCACACGAAACCATGACTTTTAATTGTCGCCTTATTCTAGAAGGAACCATACTTTGGAAATCCTAGAGATCTTTCAAATTTTGGGCGAAGCAGGTGTCCTTGTATTTCAATAATTTCTCTGGAACTTATTCCCTTTCTTTAATGGACCCAATCTCTCAAACACGAAAGTCCTAACAGTTGATTTTCCAAGTCGATCAAAGATAGAAGGCTTGTTAGAAGCGGCAGATTCATCTTCTACAGTGATGTAATTGCTTGTAGCCCTTCTTATGGAAATGCGCACTGGTGATGATTTCTTGTATCCCAAACCTTCACGTGGTAGCCTCGTCGCAGCTTTTGATGGGAGCTTCCCTAACTTTGACGGCTCATTGGGATTGTATCTAGCTTTTGTATAGCATGTAAGCGTTAGGATCAAAGCCTTTATCTATTCACTTTGTAGGGAGTGACACATTCTGTAAACGATTTTGGGCCACAAATCCTATAAGCGGCATTGAAAACGACTTTACTGCATCAATTCGTTTGACAGGAAGAGTTAACCCCTTTATCATGTTAGTTTAAAGATTCGATGATTCACCTTCATCTTTCTTTTTCTTAGGGACATATTGGAGCAGAGGATTTACTTTTTTTATAGTGAGACATAATATTCCTTTTATGAGACTTATTTGGGTTGGGGTGTACCTTCTTAGCAACAGCTTTGGTTTTGTCGGCAAGCACTTCAGCTCTCTTAGCCGTGGACTCATCATCCTTGTCATTCATGACATCATCAACTTTTAGCTCCTTCATAATGCGGTTCTTCAAGTGGAACTTTGCATCGGAGAAGTGTGACTCAGCCTCGATGAATGGCTCATCATTAGCAATTATCTTCTTCTCGGCTTCACCTTCATAGTATTTCAAACATCGATGGTAGGTAGATGGAACCACTTTATTCTCATGCATCCAAGGCCTTCCAAGCAAGACGATGTATGAAGTCATTGCATCGATCACATACATCTAGGCACTTGATTGCATATCTTTAATGGTGATTCCCAGCCTGATCGCGCCTATGGCTCTTTGCCCCCCTTGGTAGAATCCTTGGATCATTACACGACTTTCTGAGAGTTCGTTGACAAGTCGGGATTTTAACATGTTTTTTGCACTTACCTATGCTTTGGTTATAAATTGATGCATAATAGTCCCAAAATGTTCACAAGTTATGCTTGATTGCAGGTTTGATCGACAAAGCAACGAATGTCGAAGATCGGCTCAAAAAGGAGTGAAACCTGCTCAAGTGTCAAAGACTAAGTAAATTGAGGAAAAGGGAACCTAGTGCAGACCGCACAAAGGTGAATGTAGCCGCGCTAGGAGGTTCAAAGAGTTGGCATTTTCAATCTGGAGGCAACACGGGCGCAGTACGATTCACGCGGTCCGCGGCCGCGCTACTCTTTTGAGCGGTCCGCAGAGCAGAGATTCAGAGAGCTCACATTTTTCCAATTCCAAGAAATGCGTCCCGCGTTCGTTTATGTGCGGCCGTGCCAACTTCCACTGCGGCCGTGGTGTACTTCCACGCAGTCCGCGGTCCCCAACTTCAGAGAAGCAGAAATGAGAAGTCCAAGAGCCAGTGCGGCTGCAGTCCATTTTGCGCGGCCCGCACTGACCCCGCAGGGATATTTTTGTCCAATTTTTCCAGCCTAGTATAAATAGAATATTTTACCATTTTTAGGTAAAAGTTTATATTCCAGACTGGGCTGCACTCGTGAGACTCACTTTTGTAGCCATTTTCGACACTTTTGCTCTTTATTAACGATAGATTATTGTAGTTTCTTCTTAGTAATAAATTAATATGCTTAGTTCTTCATCTATTTCTTCAATTTTTGTATCTAGCATGAGTAGCTAAACCTATTAGCTAGGGTTGTGTCTCAACCATAGTGTAGGTAATTTATGGGTGTTTCCATCTAGGGTTAGAATGATTATGGGTGTTTGCTATTTGGGTTGATTTTATGTTTTAATTTCAAATTTGTGGTTGCAAACACTGATTCAAGCTTAGTGGGTCTAATTCCTCTTGAGAAAGAGAGTCCATGACCCCAAAATTAACCCAACAAGGAATTGGGATGGACTCATGAGAAATGATAGTCCCAATTAACGGGTTAAATCTCGAGAGAGTAATCACCCTACTTGAACCCTAGTTGCTTGATCAAATTGGCCTACCCAATTGGTCTCGAGAGAGTTAATTGGGCAAAATCACTCTCTCTACCGAGAGGTGTGAGAGTGGATATAATTGTGAAACGGTTACAGCATAAGCTCCAAAATATGTCAATTTATCCTTAGTAGCACCTACCCGTCAATTATCCACCTAGGTAGTGTCACGACCCTAATGCCTTTCTTAACATTATATACAACTTAGCAATATTCTCATAGCATAATTTAGCGTTAATCATTAATTTTATAATAATAGTTATAAAAATTAAAAAAAAAACAAAGATGTTTGAAGTGACATTAGGAGTACAAACACATCTCTAGACTAGATAGAAAATCCAACTCCACTACTAGCTCCCTGAGGCAATCGATCCCGACCTCTATTCGGGTAAAAGCTATTGTGACCCGCTCTTCCTACCTTGGTGTAGCGTTGAGTTGGCAGCGATTATTCGTTCACGGGAATACAAAGTTTTTTCATAGTGTGAATTAGAAAAATGTTCATTGAGGATCCTCCATCAACCAAAATTCGATTTACCCTTTCATCACGCATATAGCCAACCAGGTATGATGGGCAGTTATGAAAAGTGTCACCTAGCAGAAGATCATCATTTCTGAATGTGACTTTTTCCTCACAAACATTAACTTCTTGAGGAATGGACTTGATGAGCTTTTTCGAAGATGGTTCCAACGATAGGTCACCAATCTTTTCTTCCCCTTTATTAGCATTGCAATGAGAGGCATCAATACCTCATGGGAAATCTTTGTGCGGAACCTGTCACACCTCTTTTTTTATTACTACACCCCGCAAGGGCGTAATAAAGAAGTTTTTCCACTTAAAAGACAATCGGAATGGAATTTATTATTAATATTCAGAGTCGCCACTTGGGAGATTAATGGTGTCCCAAGCCACCGGTTGAATCCCGAACCGAGGAAATTATGACTCTGTTAATAGTCCGCGAACCAAAAATCCGAGTAAGATATTCTGTTAACCCGGGAGAAGGTGTTAGGCATTCCCGGATTCCGTGGTTCTAGCACGGTCGCTCAACTGTTGTATTTGATTTTATCTGATTTCAAAACATATTCTAATCTATGTGCCTTTTATTAGTAATCCGCTTTTTTATATATTTATTTTTATAAGAATTGCAACGTCATGAAAATGTACCTCGAACCACGTCGCACAAGTGCACCCGTGGTTTTCGACACATTTCGACTTCGTTGAGATTTGGATTTGGGTCACATAAATGTGCACCCGTATTTAAGAAGGTAAAATTATTAAAACGTGCCTAAAGTGACTAACGTGTTATTATCTTTGGGGAAAATCGTGAAATTCACTAAACGGCCTATCCCAAAGTCTAAGTATTTTTAGTATAACATTTATCGAGGGCGCCGCAATTTGTTTGGTTTTGTTTAGCGAGGCTCATCTCGTTTCTTTATTTAAAGGTCCAATCTAAAGTAAGCTATGATTTTCTATTCGATTTGTCTCTAATAATAAAAGAAATCCTAATTAATTAACACTAAAATCCGGATCTTAAGTTCAAGTCCGGGTTCAAACAAAAGGGAAAGAAATCCTAATTAATTAACACTAAAATCCGGATCTTAAGTTCAAGTCCGGGTTCAAATAAAAGGGATAACCTTTTAGCTTGAATCCGCTACCTAACTCGAAACCCGAATTTATTACTAAATCAATTTTCTGTTTGGTAAGATTAGCATTAACTAATAACCACAAGTCTAGGCCCTTTGCAGGATGGCCCAAACGGAGGAAAACGGACTCTTATTTGACTGGGCCTGTTAATAACACAACTGGGCCCAATATTGGTAAACATTTTTCAAAGTCTGATTTTAGCTTTAACACATTAAAAAATGCAACAATTATACTACAACAACCACTGGACTGGCCATGTTGACTCATACGTTGAGTTAGAACAATCTACCCAATATTTCAATGTTTCAACTAATTTTAAGTCTGAATTTCATGTTTAAATCTGAATTTCACGTTTAAATCTGGATTTGTATACCTTTAATAGAGCGAATTCCAGTGTTTCGAACTTAATACCAAAATTGTGCTAAATCCCTCGCAAGTCATTGGTAAATTCCTTTGGACCTAGATTTAATTGCAACTCAATACCTATTAGTGCAACACCAAATTTTATGCAAAATAGAGTTTACTAAAGCTGTAATAAACCACTACATTAGACAAATGGCTATTTAAACAATCTAAAGAGGCTAAGCTAATAATTGTTGAATCTACTGTATCTATACTAAACAGTTTTACCAACGCAATTACACAAGCAGTTTTAGAAATGGCTATAGCTAATTTTACTCGTAAAACAGAACATCAATTACAGTTCATGCAGTACTGTTATTTCAAATTAAGCAAATGTCCAATTAGCTATTACAAATTATAAAAATGATTATCCAGACAACACTACGAATGGAGCAACAATGCATATGAATTCTCTGATATTCTTCCACAAAATAGCACTCATACATATGGCTTTCATCTTCGCAACACTTGAAATGCTTTTAAATGTACCTGGAAATAGAATTTTAATGGAAGAAGGAGGAGATCAGCAGCAATGATTAATTGCAGCAACAGATCAGCAATCATATACCAGCAGAAAATCAAACAACTCAAATAAACTCAATGAGCTTGAAATTGAGCCAATATTTTAAAGAAACAGTCACACAACACAGTAATTCAGGAAGCATCAATCGAGCTCAAAATTGAAACCATAAAGTTTAGTAAAATTTCAGCAATTCAAATCCCGAACTAAGAAGCTCAATTAACAACCGCACTTGAAATCAAAATTACAAATGTTAATGAAACAGTGTTTTCCTTTGGATTTTTCTACTGTTGTTCGATTTTTGAAGGTTTTTCAGATATAGAATAGAGAATTATGATCTGAAATTTTGATTTTTAGATCTGAAGTTTGGAAGATATTTTCTGGGGGGGATTTTGGGGTGCCAAACTTCTGAAACAAGGCAGAATGACTGCCTATTTATAGATGTAATTGGGAGGGAATTTCAAATTTTCATTTTTACCTTTAGTCCCTATGTTATTTCTGCTTTTCACCTTTTATTTCTGACTTGTTGCACAAGTAAGAGCAATTATTTATCTAAAATATACACTAAAGTCCACTCTAGAAGGTTCTATCCCCTTACAATCCCTATTATACCCCTGCTTCATTTTAACATTTACCATTTTTAATGATCCTGCCATTTTTCTACGCCCAAATTACCCCTGAGGTTCCCTAAAATTATTAAAGTAAACTTACTGCAACTCAACCCCTTTTATCCCTGAATTTATTAACCTAAACTACTATTTTAACTCCAAGATTAATCAACTACTAATCAGAAATCTAACCAGCTATAACCAAACATACTATTAAACTATCAGTTAATCAAATAACCGATGAAATTAACAAGAAATTAATTACTGAATTTTCAATTAACCACTAATCATATTGTCAATGAACAGCCTATAAACCAATATTCTAACTAATTTGCTAACTAACCCTGAATTGATATCTAACAAGTCGACTGACAATTAAATGCAATGACAGCATAGCAATTATCCTAAGAACATGTATCACTAATTATTTTCAATTTACAGAATTCAGCAAGTAAATTCAAAAACAAAGACAAAATCAAAAAATACAAATAAAAGAAAAAATGAAATTGAAAGATGGAAAATACGACTTACTAATATAGAATTCCGGCCAGCCATGAGTATTGAATCTTCCGGGATTCTTGACACGTAACATCCCCAATCGTGTGTTTAATCGTGTGTTTTCAAAAGAAAACACACGATTAAGGATGCCACGGTCCAAAATCCCTAAGATTTCCGAGTTAGGGTTCTTGCCAAAAAAATTGAAATTAAAATTTGAGCTGTTCTGGCCACATTTGAGCCAAGCGAATATGGGATTCGTGTAAGGGAGGCCAAGGCAAGTCTATGGTGTTATTTGGGGGTCGTTTGGCATAACTAACGTTGTGGCCAGAAAATCTTTAAAGAGATATTCGAACCGGTGGGGACTGATTTGAGGGAAATTGGTTGCATGGTTAGAAAGAGGAGACTGAGGAGGGTCATTGGTGTATTTTTGGGATGATTTGGAAGTGGTGGTGTCATCACCGGCGATAGGGTTCCGGCGACTAAGGTTTCAAAGACTTGGTGTGATTAGGTGGGATTTGAGAAGAAACAAGTCCATGCGTGGACTGAGGAGATGAAAGGGATGTTGTGGTGTGACTTGGGAGTGGTTTGGGGCCGGCGCCGCCATTGCCGGCGGTGGAAATTAGGTCAGCGCCGTTAGGGTTTCTGTGAGAATGGTGGTTGATAGAGACGATGGGGTATGATAGGGGGGGCGGCGATTCCGACAGTTAAATATTAATTGATCCCCACTTAGGGGCCGTTGATCTGTGGAACCTCGATGGTCCAGATTCATTTGTCCCTAAATGATATCGTTTTAATCATGGGTGGGGCTAGCCGGGTTGATACGTTTGGGCCTGGGAATGGGGTGGGTTGATTTGGGCGTTTGGGCTGGGCGAAATTGAGGATCAATGGCCCAACTAAAGCAGCCTGTTTTTCCTTTCTCTTTTTTTTTTATTTTGTATTTATTTTATTCTCATTTTGTATTATTTTTCTGATTTTTGTAAAAATTAAAACAAAACCTAATTTAAACTATTTAGCTTCTAAAGTCATTTAAAATCAATTACCAATTAAATTTGCATAGGAACTATTTTTTGTGAATTTCTTTAAATTTTGTTCTAAAACAAATCAATACCTAATTAATACTAAGAATAAATGAAAATTCTAAATGCAAATGCATATTTTTGTATTTTTATATGACTTAACATGCACAAATAACATGCAAATAATTAACACAAAATCCACAAAAGTTGTAAAAATAAAGAAAAATCTTTTGTTTGAATTCTATGGGAATAACTCATATATAGGGCAAAAATCACGTGCTCACAGAACCAACTTGCTAAAAACTCCTCCAAGGTCACTGGATGTCGTGGCTTTTGAGGGTGGTGCACCTCCACTTTTGCTTTCTTTAAATGCATAACTGGATTTCATCTCCTTGGTCTTTTTACCATCATTTTCCTTGTTGGTTGTTCTACTGATTCTTTTCGTGGGCTTGTTCTATGGTGCCTACGACGAGTCACCAACATCCAACCTTCATCATCATCAGGTTAATTGAATTCAACTTTGTCATTCTCCAGTAATTATTCATCTTTACTTTCTTTAAAATCCCATAATTCATCCGCACTGAATGGGCCAAATGTGATAGAGACTTGGTTTGCGCTTGCTTTTTCATCTTCAAGCACGATCTTCTTTTTGCGAGCCAGGTCTATAACTTTGTCCTTGAAGACAAATCACTTCTCCGGAGGATGGCTCACAAGTTGATGGTATTTGCAGTAATTTGGGTTATTTGTTTTCCCATCTTTATTTGGTCACTTCATCTCTGGAAGCTTAATGAGATTTAACTCGAGGAGTTCTTCAAAAATAACTAGCACATCAGAATTCAAAAATGGTTACTCTTTCTCTTGTATTTCTTCAACTTTCCACTTGGCTTATCTTGAAAAGAAATGGATTTCATACTCTGCTTCTTGCTCACCTTCGTCGTGAACTTTACAGGTGATGTATTGACATTTATAGCTTGTTTATTTTCAAACTTGGGTACGAATTTGGCCCATTTCCTGACTTCTTGATTGTCGTTCCCTTTGCGAGGTTCATAGATTGGAAGCCTTTCATTTCCAGCAGAGGCCATGCTCAATTCCATGTTATGGGCACGAGTTGCAAGTTCTTAAATATGCTAGGCTTGATACCTTGCAAGATATAGCGGAGTCGCCAATGCATGCCTTGGATGTACATCTCTATGCTGGAATCTTGACTAACCTATCTTTGCAGTTGTGGTTTGCATTCCTCCAACGATTGATAAAGTCGATAACTAGTTCACTCTTTTATTGACGAGTATTTGTGAGTTCTATGATGCTCACAGTACATCTCGTGCTATAAAAGCGATTGAGAAACTCTTTCTCTAGTTGATCTCAGCTATCAATAGATCCAGCCTCGAGGTATGTGTACTAATCAAAAACATTTCCTTTTAGCGAGCGGACAAACTTCTTGACGAGGTAATCTCCATAAGTCCCAGCATTGTTGCTCGTCTCAACGAAGTGCGCCACATGTTGCTTTGGATTACCTTTACCATCAAACTATTGAAACTATGGAGGTTGATAACCAGCAGGAATCTTCAACATATCGACCCTTGTAGTGTACGGCTTTGCATATGTGAGGGAAGACTTGGCAGCAACTTCATACTTGTTCTCAATAGTTCCGTCAATGAACTCCTTCAGTTGATTGATTGGAATCATCCCTTCAGATGAGACAGGCATAGCCTTAGGGGATGCTACTTGTCTTGGGGGAGAATCACTCTCTGGAACTTCTGGGTGCTTTCCAAGTGTGTGGATAGATTCTTCTTCCATCAAGATTCCCAATCTATCTATTAGCTTGTCGATTCTAGTATCTTGATTTTTCATGCACTTGGTCAAGCCAGCGATTTCTTCCATCAAGTTTGCTAACTGCTCCTCCACAGATAAAGTGTTTGTCATGATGGCTTGCATGATTGTCATGGATGATGGAGAGTAGCATGAATTTTCACATAGATTAATCCTTGATTGGCTCACGCTATATGGTGTAAGTGGGGAGGATCCATCACTTGAAGCATCATCATCTTCCTTCATACCGAAGTGCTTGGATCCAGAGAGGTCAAGCAGAGCAAGAGTTTTCTTGATCTTTTCAACAACATCGCTTCCTCCTTCAGGTGCGTTTGGGGAAGATCTTGCTCCTTTTGAGGATGAAGATCCAAAAACAAGGGTTGATGTGTACGACACTTGGTGTGCTTGTTGTCCTAACGAGCTTGCTTTGCTCCTCGTAACTGGTCTAAAGCTTCCAAAGGTAACATCGAGGATGCTTTCCACATCAGCATAGAACTTGGAATTAGTAGCCTTGGTGGAAGTTGAACTGGAGTTGATTTTCTTTGAAGCCATTTCAATGATCTTGAACTTTAGTGATTGAAGAGTTGAGATAAAAGGTAAAGATTGTCCCACAGGGCGTGCCAGAATTTGAAGACAATAAAATTGTGTCGAGAAAATAAAATCGAGACAAAAAAATGTTACAATAAACGTAGTATTTGATTTCAAATATTTGAGTGCATAATCTTTATGAATCCTCTGATTTTTCTTTTCAATATTAAATAAATTCAAGGGCCTTTGAGCTTGATCTTGAATATGTAGTTGTCAACATGAACTATGATCTTGTTCTTGAGTTTTAGCTTGATTGCTTGAACTTGACCTTGATTTGTTCTTCGTCCTTGAGCTTGAACTTTATTTGTTCTTCGTTCTTGAGCTTGAACTTAATTGGTTGGAGCTTGAAACTTATGGACGAATTTGCAGTGTTTGATCCACGAGCTCTTTCTTGCTTCTTGTTATAATATTTTTTGGACTTTTCTGAGTTATGAAGACCCCTATTTATAGTTGTGAAAGGGAGGAGTTGTGATAAAAATAAACTCTTTCCGACCAATCAAATTGAAGTGTGACATGGCCGCATTTGATTGGCTAGAACATGTCACTTGCACACGTGGCGCGGTTTCATTGGCTTTCTAATATAACTTGACATGCCTTGTCATTTTGACACATGGAATGATCCTATTGGCTCCTCCATTTGACTTGGCATGCCATGTCATTTGACACGCGGCACCAAACTCGGCCTCTAGGAAGATGAGATCTTGGGCCTAATAAAGTGGGCTCATCACTTTAGCATAATTAAATGGGCTAGCCCAATGGATTTTGTGACGACCCAAAGGGTCATCACCTATTTTTAATTGAATTATGTGTCTCCGAAGCCTTGAAAACCTCATTTAGAGTTGCCTCGATATGTGTGTATAGTCCGGGCGCATAGCTAGAAATCTTAAATATGAAATTTCTGTGAAAAATGCTAAGTTTTGATGTTAAAATGAACAAATTTGACTTTGGTCAACATTTTGGAAAAACGGACCCGGACCCGTGAATTGACGAATCAGGAAGATCCATAGGAAAATATGGGACTTAGGCGTATGCCCGGAATCAAATTTTAAGGTCTCGAGCCTGAGAAAGGAATTTTTAAGTAAAATGTTTAAGGAAATTTGAAATGAAATCTGATTAAAAAGTGATGGCATTGGGCCCGTATTATGGTTCCAGCACCCGGTATAGGTCTTATATATGTTTTAAGTCCTTCCTGTAAAATTTGGTTAAAAACGAACGTTGTTTGATGCGATTCGGACTTGAATTTCTAAATTTGAAAAATGATGAAATTTGAGGAAAATTCTTGATTTTGAGGTTTGATTCATTGTTTTTGAGATTATTTTGGCGATTTGATCGCACGAATAAGTTCATATGACATTGTTGAGTTAGTGCATGTGTTTGGTTGGGAGCCCCGAGGGCTCAGGAGTGTTTCGGAGGTATTTCGGAATGGTTTTTGGCTTAAGAAGTATTGTAGATTTTCTGCTGTTAGTGCCCAGGGATTTTACCTTTCGTGTTCGCACGGTCCCTCTCGTGATCGCGTAAGGCAAAGATCAGAGGTGCCATTTTGGCTTCTTCGCGAATGCAGAGGTTGATACGCCAACGCGAATCCCAGGGGAGACACCCTTCGCGAACGCATCCTCCCACTGGCGAACTCGTAAGGTAAAGGGGGAAGGGCCACCAGTTTGTTCATCACGAACGCGTCTCTTTGCATGCGAATGCAAGGCTCGAGAAGATTACTCTTCGCGAATGCGAGCCCCATTATGCGAATGCGAAGGTCTGTGGACCTAACTCATTGCAAATGCGTTGAGTCAGTCGCGAACGCGAAGAAGAATTTTACCCAGTTATTTTAAGTTCCAAAAACAGAACCAAAAACGGGATTTCATAACATTTTCATAAACCCTTTCTTCACCAAAGCTTATAGGCAATTTTTGAAGCATTTATTCTCCAAAGTTTCTTAGGTAAGCATTGTTTAACTCGTTTTCTTCATTTTTCATCAACATCTATTGAATTCCTAGGCCTAAAACATGTGATTAAGGGTAGAAAATTAGGGATTTGGGTAGAGTTAGGGCTTTTTAATTAATTGTGATTTAGACCTCGTTTTGGGATCGACTTCTGAAAATAATTATATATTTGGGCTCATGGGTGAATGGGTAATTTGATTTTGCTCCGAACCTCGTGTTTTGACCAAGTGGGCCCGAGGTCGATTTTTGAGTTTTTGGGAAGAATGATTAGAAAGCTATTATTAGGCATTTGGACTCGAATTGTTAAGTATTATCTGATGTTATGAAGTCATTTATGTATAGATACAATTGATCTGGAGCCGAATTCGAAAGGAGAGGGGGTTATTGAGGATTGAATTGGCCGTGGAAGTTCAAGGTAAGTGTTTGGTCTAACCTTAGCTTGAGGAATTAGGATTTGAGTCCTATTTGCTATGTGGTAATTGTCGAGTACGATGTATAGGCATGGTCTATACGTTGGTGTCTAGCATGACTGTGAGTCTTTAAATTGTGAATATCTTGATTTCGTTGTATCTCTCATGCCTTGGTGATGATTCCTATTCTTGTGAAAAGCTTGTGGAAGGAAATTGTGACCTATAAACATCGAGAAGCATTGGCTCAAGTTATATTACAATTATAAATGTATATTAGATGATTGAACCCTTAGGAGTATTGGCTCAAGTGGTAAAGTGAGTTATGAAATAAAAGTGAAAGAAAGAAAAAGAGTTATTAAATTGTTCCCTTGCCGGGATATTGTTGCCTTGTGGATTATCTCCCTTGCCGGGATGTTGAGATTATTGATGTTGTACCCTTGCCGGGATTTAATTGTTTAATTGTATTCCCTTGCAGGGATTTCTTTTATTATTTTGTTTATTCCCTTGCCCTTTGTTTGTAATTGTTGTTTGGGTGAGAAAGAGTGTTAAAGTATGAAGGGTAATACCGTGCCGCACGATGTACCATTTCATGCCGATTCTATTGATTATATGTGATAAAAGAGAGTAAAAGCACGAAAGGTAATGTCGTGCACGTTTTATTATATCATTCTCTGATGGTAAGCAACCCCCACTTCCAACCAAGAGGTTGTGAGTTCGAGTCTCCCCAAGAGCAAGGTGGAAGTTCTTGAAGGGAAGGATGCCGGGAGTCTATTTGGAAACACTCTACCCCAGGGTAGGGGTAAGGTCTGCGTACACACTACCCTCCCCAGACCCCACTATGTGGGATTATACTGGGTTGTTGTTGTTGTTGTTGTCGTTGTTGTTTGGTGAGGATGAGATTAAAAGCACAAAGGGTGATGATGTGCACTTGCTGCTTTCTGATTCTTTATTGATGTCTAAGTTATGTTGTTTCCTACTTGGAATTGTTACTTTCCCCATAGCATGCTCCCCTCCCATATTTATTGGTTATCTCTGTATCTCGATTCTGCTATATATGTATATATATATAACTGCACAGGTTTATGTGGTAGTCCGATCTTGCCTCGTCACTACTTCGTCGGGGTTAGGCTAGGCACTTACCAGCACATGGGGTCGGTTGTGCTGATACTACACTCTTTGCTCTTTTGCACAGATCCAGGTACCGGACAGCAGCACTAGCTCGGGAACTAGCATTCAGTCCACCGAGATACCGAGGTAGCCTTGTAGGCATCCGTAGGCTCGACATCTCATCTATATTATATTTTATTATGTTATCTCATGTATTCGGAAAAAATAGTGTTATATTTCTTTCAAACAATTGTATTTAGTACTCTTAGTAGTCTATGAGTGATGTGACACCAGTTCTTGGGTAGATGCATATGTTGATTTTTGCATTATTGTTCAGCTTATTTAATCTAAGTCTTCCGCTTTTATTTCATATTTCCACTGTTATTTAAATATTTAGCGCTTGTTGTTATGATTGATAAAAAGGATTTAAAATAAAGGAGTTAGGAGTTTGCGATTATGGCTTGCCTTGCTTCTACGAGTAGGTGCTATCACAACCCCCGAGAGTAGGAAATTCGGGTCGTGACAAGTTGGTATCAGAACTCTAGGTTACATAGGTCTCACTATTCATGGACAAGCTCAGTAGAGTCTTAGGGATCGGTACGGAGACGTCTGTATTTATCCCCAGAGGCTACAGAATTAGGAAAAGTTTCACATTTGTTCTTTCTTGTCGTACAATTTGGTCTCTCAATGCTAATTGAATTTCTAATCTGTACTTTCGCAAATGGCGAGAGCACACGCTTCTTCATCTACCGCTCAGTAGCCCAAGCCCCCAGCAGCAGCACCCACTAGGGGCAGAGGGCGAGGCTGAGGCCGTGCTAGAGGCCGAGGTTGGGGCAAAGCTCAGCCCCGAGCAACAGCACCAATGGCGCAGCCTCAGGTTGATTTTGACGAGGAGGTTCAGGCCCCAACAGTTCTGGTGGGCCCAGCTCAAGTCCCATAGGGGTTTATTGCTACCCCAGTTCTTCAGGATGCTCTGGTTCGATTGGTGGGACTCATGGAGAGTGTCACCCATGCAGGCTTGCTTCCTGTAGCACCAGCCACTTCTCGGGCTGGAGGAGGAGCCCAGATTCCTGCTACTCATACTCCAAAGCAGGTAGCTCCCCAGATTCAGACTCCAGCAGTTCAGCCAATTGGTGCAGCTCAGCCGGGTGTGGTAGCCCAGGCCGGTGATGGGGCAACTATGTCTGTCGATGCTTTATGGAGAGTGGATAGGTTCACCAAGCTCTTAACTACTACCTTCAGCGGTGCATCTACCGAGGATCCTCAGGATTATCTGGACAGCTGCCATGAGGTTCTTCGGAACATGGGTATTGATAACATTTCGCTTGTCTGGATCCGCTAAGACTTGGTGGAGGGATTATTGCTTGGCTAGATCAGCAGGGTCACCAGCCTTGGCCTGGGAGCAGTTCACGTAACTATTTCTGGAGAAGTTTCTCCCTATTACACAGCGAGAGGCCTATTGGAGGAAGTTCGAGCGTCTCCAGTGGGGATCAATGACAGTCACCCAGTACAAAACCAGGTTCATTGATTTGGCTCGCCATGCTCTTATTATACTTCTTAGTGAGAGGGAGAGAGTGAGACAGTTTATCGATGGGCTCATTCAGCCTATTCGTCTCCAGATGGCTAGAGAGGTTGGGAGTGAGATATCCTTCCAAGAGGCGGCCAATGTGGTCCGAAGAGTTGAGATGGTATTATCACAAGGGGATGGTCATGGGGTAGACAAGAGACCCCATCAGTCAGGCAGATTCAATGGTGCCTCATCTAGAGGCAGAGATTCGTATGATAGGGGTCATCCTCTTAGGCCCTTCTAGTCATCACTCCGGGTTTTTCATGGTGCCTCAGGTGGCCGTGGTTCTCACATACACTATTCTGATCAGCAGCCCTTCAGTGTACCGCCAGCTCCTATTAGTGCTCCGCCGCTTTAGAGTTTCCGGGGTGGTCATTCAGGTCGATAGGGCTAGCAGACTCAGCAGTTGAGGGCTTGTTATATTTGTAGTAACACGATTCACATTGCTAGGTTTTGCCCTCGAGCACCGAGTAGCTCTCAATATCAGGGTTCTTGTGCCATGGTTCTGGCACCAGGTGTTCTACAGCCTACCAAACCAGCTAGAGGTGGGGGTAGAGGGGCTAGAGGTGGAGGTAGAGGTCCTAGAGGTGGAGCTCAGACCACTAGAGATGGAGGCCAGCCAGCAGCAGGCCGTCCCAGAGAGGTAGATCAGGGTGGTAGGGCCCAGTCTCGATGTTATGCTCTTCAGGCCAAGCCCGAGGTTGAGGCTTCAGATGCGGTTATTACAGGTACGGTTCTGGTTTGTGATAGGGATGCTTCAGTGTTGTTTGATCTGGGGTCTACGTATTCGTATGTGTCATCTTATTTTTCCCCGTACTTGGTCATGCCTAGTGATGTATTGAGTGTTCCTATTTATGTGTCTACACTGGTGGGTGATTCTATCGTGGTCGATCGAGTCCATCATTCTTGTATTATGGTGATTGGAGGTCTCGAGACTCGTGTAGATTTGTTACTTTGAGACATGGTTGACTTCGATATTATATTAGGGATGGGTTGGTTATCACTCTACCACGCTATCTTGGATTGTTATGCCAAGATTGTGACCTTAGCTTTACAGGTATGCCTCATTTAGAGTGGAGAGGGACTCCTGGTCATTATACCCGCAGTGTTATATCGTATGTGAAAGCTCGGCGAATGTTCGAGAATGGGTGTTTGGCCTATTTAGCCTATGTCTGTGATTCTAGTGCAGAGGTTCCCTCTATTGATTATGTGCCTGTTGTTTGTGAGTTCCCTAATATTTTCCCTTCAGACTTGCCGGGTATGCCACCCGATAGGGATATTGAATTTTGCATTGATTTGGTACTGGGCACTCAGCCAATTTCTATCCCGCTGTATCGTTTGGCGCCGCCTGAGTTGAAAGAGCTAAAGGAACAATTACAGGATTTGCTTGAGAAGGGTTTTATCAGACTTAGATTTTCAATGAGAATGTGTATTGATTACCGACAATTAAACAAGGTTACAGCAAGAATAAGTATCCGCTAACGAGGATTGATGATTTGTTCGACCAGCTTCAGGGTGCCAAGGTATTTTCCAAGATTGACTTGCAATCTGGCTACCATCAGTTAAGGATTAGGGCATCCGATGTCCCTAAGACAGCATTCTCCACTTGGTACAGGCATTATGAGTTCTTGGTTATGTCATTCGGGTTGAGTAATGCCCCGGCAGCTTTTATGGATTTGATGAACCGAGTGTTCAGGCCTTATTGGGATTCATTCGTGATAGTTTTCATTGATGATATATTGATATATTCCCACAGCCAGGA
The DNA here is from genome assembly GCA_026770625.1 of Nicotiana glauca. Lineage (NCBI taxonomy): Eukaryota > Viridiplantae > Streptophyta > Magnoliopsida > Solanales > Solanaceae > Nicotiana > Nicotiana glauca. The sequence continues at coordinate 73,126 of MU705667.1, read as the reverse complement.
GGAGCACGAGCATCACCTTAGAGTGGTTCTTCAGACTCTGAGGGATAGTCAATTGTATGCTAAGTTCTCAAAGTTTGAGTTCTGGTTGGGTTCAGTTGCATTTCTGGGTCATATTGTGTCAGTAGAGGGTATTCAAGTTGATCGAAAGAAGATTGAGGCAGTCAAGAGTTGGCCTAGACTAGCATGAGCTATAGAGATTCGGAGTTTCTTGGGGTTGGCAGACTACTATCGGCGGTTCGTGGAGGGGTTTTCATCTATTGCAGCTCCGATGACTAGATTGACCCAGAAGGGTGCCCAGTTCAGATGGTCCGATGAGTGTGAGGCAAGCTTTCAGAAGCTCAAGATAGCTCTGACTACGACATCGGTGTTGGTTTTCCCTACAGGTTCAGGGCCTTATACAGTCTATTGTGATGCTTCATGTGTTGGGCTTGGAGCAGTGTTGATGCATGATGGAAAAGTCATTGCATATGCGTCGAGACAGTTGAATTCATGAGAAAAACTATTCGGTTCATGATTTGTAGTAGGCGGCCATAGTTCACGCATTGAAGATTTGGAGGCATTATCTGTATGGCGTGGCATGTGAGGTGTTCACGGATCACAAGAGTCTTCAGTACTTGTTCAAGCAAAAGGAGTTGAATTTGAGGCAGAGGAGGTGGTTGGAGTTGTTGAAGGATTATGACATCACCATTTTTTATCATCCGTAAAAGGCCAATGTGGTGGCCGATGCTTTGAGTAGGAAGTCAGCCAGTATGGGCAGTCTTGCTTATATTTCGGTCGGTAAGAGGTCGCTTGCTTTGGATGTTCAGGCTTTAGCCAATTAGTTCGTGAGACTGGATGTTTCTGAGCCCAGTCGTGTGTTAGCTTGCACGGTCGCTCATTCTTCATTATTGGAGAGTATCCGTGATTGGTAGTATGATGATCCCTATTTGTGTGTCCTTAGAGACGCGGTGTAGTACGGAGGTGCCAGGCAGGTTACCTTAGATGATGATGGAGTTTTGAGATTGCAGGGTCGAGTATATGTGCCTAATGTGGATAGGCTCCGAGAGTTGATATTGGAGGAGGCCCATAGCTCCTGGTACTCTATTCATCCGGGAGCCGCGAAGATGTATCAGGATTTGCGGCAGCATTATTGGTGGTGTAGAATGAAGAAGGATATCGTAGCATATTGTCACACCTCCTTTTTACACGCCACCCCGAAGGATAGCGTATAATAATAAGGGAGTTATTTTCAACTTGAAGTGACAATCAAAACGGGATTCATTTTTAAGATTCAGAGTCGCCACTTGGGAGATTTATGGTGTCCCAAGTCACCGGTTTAATAATCTCGAATCGAAGAAAAGAATGACTTTGTTTATAAGTCCGCGAACTAGAAATTTGGGTAAGGAATTCTATTAACCCAGGAGAAGGTATTAGGCATTCCCGAGTTCCGTGGTTCTAGCATGGTCGTTCAACTGTTATAATTGGCCTATTATCTGATTTTAGTACATGTTTTAACCTATGTGCATTTTAACTTTTGACCACTTTTATTAAATTATTTTTTAGGAAGATTTAAACGTTATTTAAAACATGTCTTGAACCGCGTCACATAAATGCACCCGCGATCTTCGACACGTTTTATCTAACATTGTCGAGATTTGAATTTGGGTCACATAAATGTGCACCCGAGTTTAGGAAGGTGTTATTATTAAATGATGTGCCCAAAGCAACTATGTGTTAGCAACTTTGCGAGGGCCATGAAAATTTGCTAAATGGCACGCCTTGAGCTCTAAGGATTTTAAATGAAGTAACTAAATGAGGGCCACACATTTGAGATTTTTATTTGGCGCGGCGCGCCTCAATTTTATTAAAGGGAAAAGCATATAACTACATATGGCCATATTTAATACTAATTCAAAATTAAGTGTCGCAACTACGTCATGGGAACAGTACCCGTAATCACGATTTATTCATTTACGCTCCTAAAGTTTACCTATACATCGCCGGCCTAAACATGCCACTAGCGAATCGAGCAAGTAAAAATAAAATAGTTAAAATGATAAATGCAATACTTCCATTATCCTTTTAACTACCTGAATCAATTCGGACCCGTATATCAAGCAACATAATGCTACATCAATGTTCCAAAGGTGTAAGGATTGGTCCCTAATTAAAGATCCTTAAAATAGCTCAATCAAGCAAATCGATATGTGCTGCCATCGAATTTATAGGAATTAACTTAATTTATACAGCTTTAATTCGCTTCAGTCACACCATGCAATTAACAATGAAACAACCATTCAACGTTCTTAATCATACTTAAATTTCGAAGCCAAATGAGAACCAATAAAGAAAATCCCAAATGAGGCCTTCAAATTAAAACACCAAAGCCTGTGCTTCAGTAGACCATTTTTAGACTCTAACTCACAAACCTAACCTACCGGCAATAGAATTCAGAGGGATCTAAACTTGGACCAAGATATATAGATTCAGTGAACAGTTATACATCCAAACACATGAAGGAAAGAAAAATATGTTTTAAAGGAAACTAGAACAATCCAACCAACAGATCCAAACAAACCTATAAGATCATATACTATCTTGGAAGCCAACCATTCCTTATTTCATGAAATAGAATACTACATGATCTTTCAAATAGCAAAACTTAAAACTGGATAAAACTCAAAGTGATAGTTTCTGATTTCAGACTTAGGGATATCAACCTAAAAATGAATTCAAGCAATTTATACAACAATGATGGTTTCATCAAGCCAGAATAGACCTGAAATATACTCACACCTACTGAAATTTACATTGCACTAATTCTCTAACACTTATACCCGGGATCAGATAGTTTGACTTCATTTTAACAAAGCAAATCGAATAGAGCACTTGGCCAACATCATGACAGAAATCTAAAACTGCAGTAAACAAAATTAAACAACTCATATGAGCCTATTTAAATTGATCTTTAAAAAAATAGACAAAATCAGCTACATCTTCAACCAAACTCCATACTTTTCATACATGAAACCATGTTTACAAACTCACTTGATAGCCAATGGTTCAGAGGCATACCTGTAAAAGCAAAAAAAATAGGACAAAGAGAGTCAACAGCAGCAAGGCAAAACAGCAACAATAGAGTTGACCCAGGACCAACCAAGAAAAACCAGTTTTGAAACAATTTTGAACCAGCAAAAGTATCAGTGATGCCTAACAATTGATAGAATAACTAGGACTGGAACCAAACTTTTGACCATCAACCAAACTCAACTCATTTTAGCCACTGATTCTTCAAAGGTTTATTTCTCAAAATGAAAGCCTCAAAAATCAAATTTTCTTCAATGGAGCAGTAGTTTCCAGTGTTTCAGAGAGTTTTCTATCTCTATCTCTTCTCTCAGACTATTTCCAGCTTTCCAAATCTCTCTTAAACTTAAGACTCTAATAATTTTCAGAATGTTTTCTCTCAATTTTCAGGATACTTCTCTGTATTTCTTTTTGTTTTCAGAATACTCAAAAATGGTCCTCTCTCTTTCAATGTGTTCAAAAACTCTCCCCCAATTTTTAGGAAAAACTCAAACTGTCCTTTCTCTCTCTAATTTTCAGAGTGTTCATCAATGTCTGTCCCCTTTCCTAGTCTGTTTTCAACCTTTTAAATAGGCATTTTTAATCAGTCACTTTACCACTAACACATAGCCCTTTAAATTTAATTATCCCCTGAGTTTTCACTCAATTAGTGCTTATTAACTAATATAGCTATTGTACCCCCAACCCAAGTTAGCAGCCCCTAAGTTAAACCCCTAAGCTTCTGCTAATTACTCCGTTAAAATCCCTGTTAATTACCCCTGAAAACAGACCAAAACATAGGTCAAATTGACCCCAAATTGATTTAGTGGGTCTGTATAGCCTGGGTATTGTGCTTTAAATTTCAAGATCCAAATCCAATTCAGAGAGTAGGCGGATAGCAAAGCATGTCAAATTTCAATCGGACCAAAGCTAAAAGAAACAAACAAACCAACTAAACAAAACCAAAAAAGTTTATAACTAACATTAATCCTAAACTAAAAGAACCAAATAGAGATAATTTAGGTAACACAGAAGAAATAGAGGAAAAATAGAAGAAGACACGAGAAGGAATGGAACAGGAAAACACTGGACTTACATATTATACCAGGCAAAAGGAAATTTACCGGTTCAAGCTTGACCTCGTGACTGACCTTCTGATTGAATCACCAAATAAGGTCAATCACTTGTTCTTAGTCAAGAACAAGTGAAAGACCTTATTTGAGTGACAAAATCAGTCTTAAAACTCCCGGAGCCTCAGGTTTTGGACTGGCCTTTTAGGACTCAAACTTCTGGATTTGAAATTCGAGTAGACCGAGCCATGTTCGAAGAAAACAGGTTAGGGCTTGTGGTAGAGGAAGGTGAGGGGATTATGGGGTGTTGATTTAGGGTCGAGGGGAGGTGGCTCCGCCACTGGAGAAATTGTAGCGACGCTAAGGTTCTTGGTGTCCAATCGATATTCGACGAATTTGGTATAGGTTTGAAGGAAGTGATTTGGGGGTCTGGTAAGAGGAGAAGGAGGGGAGTATTTGGTGCCAATTTGGAGGCCATCGGAGACGGCGCCTCCGCCGGAAAAGGGGAGGATTTGGGGGTGGCAGACTAGGGTTCCTCGTCTCTAAAGAAAACGAGTTTGAGAGAAATGAGGAGAGGGGGGTGTTTCAGGGGTGTGTATATATTAAAAATGGTTTAATTAACATGGATCGTTTGATTAATGGGGATCAATGGTCCAGATTAAACAGGGGGGTTAGAACGGGGTCGTTTTAGAGTTAATGGGGGGGCTGTGTCAGTCTCTTAGGAACGGGTTAGGATCGGATCATGGGTGATGGGTTTGAGACCGTTCAATAAAATCGATTAACGGCTCAGATTCAAAGGACCTCCAAACGACGTCGTTTGGCTCCTGGTAGGGGTGGACCGAATTGGGGCATGGATTTGGGCTGGATCAATCGAATTTAGTTTGGGCTTGGGCAAACATTACCCAGGCAGCCCGATCCTGACTTTTTCTCTCTCTTTTTTTTTTCAATTTTTCCCAACTTCTTTTAATTTAAAAACTAAAAATAATAAACCTAAATTATCTCTCAATCCAAATTATCCTAAAACACTAGTTAACTAAAATAATCATCACAAATAATAAAATACTAAATTAAAAAAAATTACACAATTTGACATTAAACACTTAAAATGCAAAGCACGTTATTTTTGTGATTTTTCTTCATTTTTTTGTAAAACAACAATTTGCTTAATTACTCTTAAAATGTGAAATCAAATCCTAAATGCAAATGCAACATATTTTTATGTTTTTTATTAATTAAATAAAATACATAGACAAATGCAAATAATAACAAAAATACCACAAAATTTCACAAGACTTCCAACAATAAAAAATAATTATTTAGTTTTGATTTTGTGGGAGTAATTCATATAGGGCAAAAATCACGTGCTCACAGCTTCCCCTCTCTGCTCGTAAACACGATGAGTTTTCGTGCAAAGACAAAGTGAGCGGACACGAGCGATTTTTGCCCGTTTGAATACTTCGCGTGAAGCATTTTTTGTAAGATTTGACCGAACCTTTGCTTCAAAGGTTTCCTACATATCCTTGGCTAAAAAGGAATCAGGTCAATGTAGTTCGGGAAGTTTTGGTAGCTGGGACTACCATGAAGTTGTGCTTACTGTTGCTGCTGCTGTTGTTACTTGTTGACCCCCTTATTACACCATGCTAAAAGAAAAATAAATAAGCTAGAATAAGGTAGAGCCTATGAATTACAAAGCCATATCCTTGAACTTGTTCTGCGACTGTTGTTGCCTTGTCGCTTTGTATCTCCTTACAACAATTCTTTTGTTGCTGTCTTGCATCAACTTCTTGATATGTTCTCCCTTTTCTTCGGGCAGGTACCTGATTGTTGATCTTTTAAACATCTTCTCTTGATTATTTTTGTCTTCCTCCGTTCTCCAGGCGGGCTCCTAACTTCTTGACTTGAGTTGTATTCCTCTATTCCTCAGGCGGGCTCCTGACTTCTTGACTTTAATTGTATTCCTCTATTCTCCAGGCAGGCTCCTGACTTCTTGACTTGAGTTTTATTCCTCTATTCTTCAGGCGAGCTTCTGACTTCTTGACTTGAATTGTATTCCTCTGTTCTCCAGGCGGGCTCCTGGCTTCAAAACTTGAATGTATTCCTTTGTTATACGGGCGGGCTCCTGACTTCAAAACTTAAATGTATTCCTCTGTTATACGGGCGGGCTCCCGCTTCAAAACTTGAATGTATTCCTCTGTTATACGGGCGGGCTCCCGACTTCAAAACTTGAATTGTATTCCTCTGTTCTCCAGGCGAGCTCCTGACTTCAAAACTTGAATGTATTCCTCTATTATATGGACGGGCTCCCGACTTCAAAACTTGAATGTATTCCTCTGTTATACGGGCGGGCTCCCGACTTCAAAACTTGAATGTATTTCTCCGTTATACGGGCGGACTCCCGACTTCAAAACTTGAATGTATTCCTCTGTTATACGAGCGGGCTCCCGACTTCAAAACTTAAATGTATTCCTCTGTTATACGGATGGGATCCCGACTTCAAAACTTGAATTTATTCCTCTGTTATACGGGCGGGCTCCTGACTTCAAAACTTGAATGTATTCCTCTGTTATATGAGCGGGCTCTCGACTTCAAAACTTGAATGTATTCCTCCTAATCCCGTGTTGTCTTCCCTGTTCTTCAGATGGGTATCTGACTTCAACAAAAATAAAAGGAAATTTTCTGCCCCATTTTGATTGCTGAGTGCATCTGTGAGTGTTATCTAAATCATGTTACTAAACACTTTTAACAATTTTAAAAGCTATGTCCCATTATTTAGGTGAGTCCTGAATATCTTTTGGTAAATTACTTATTTCAATACTACATCATTCTCCTGCTGCTGGGTTTTTTGTTGTTGTTTCCTCTTTCTTTCTTTTTTTTCTTTTTTTTTCCTTTTTTTTAAAGATAATTTTAAGGTTACATCACATTATCCAAGAGGGTCCTGACAACTCCTAATTCAAATTGGGTAAAAAGGTGGAAAAAATGGTGTTTCCTCTTGGGGGAAAAAGGTGGAAAAGATGTTGTTTCTTCTTGGGGGGAAAAGGTGGAAAAAGATGGTGTTTCTTTGGGTGAATTTGTGTTAAACTCTAGTACTCATGCTTATTTTAACTTTTAAACTGAATCCCATTTTTCAGGAGGGTACTGAGAATTTATGGTCATACCTATTTGGTGCTTGCCTTTCCTTATGGTGGGTTTCTCCGAAATAACCGAGATTTTCTGCCCCTGTTTCGATCAAAGAAAAATCTCGTCAGTTTAAATGTGGTGGTTGGTTGTGATACCCTTGCTGGGGATGGTTTTTTCTTTGCTCCTTTCGGTACTCTGTTTTGTCCGACTGTCTTGAACTTGGTCGAGAATCTCCGACCTTCTGACTACTCCTTGTTCACAAACTTCCCAACTGTTGCTTTCCACTTCTAGTCTTTTTATCTGACCCCATATATTTCCCATGATAACTTATTTCCACTCGAAGACCTTGCCTGTTTATTGATTAGCCACTTTCTCTGTTCAGACCCAATATCCTCTATTTATTGTATTTCTCCTGAACCAACATCTACCAAACATTTGTGTTTCAACCGATTCCCAAAGCATATTGATTGTTACCAACTTCAGTGCGCATGTTGCTCCTTCCTGACTTAAGCCACTGGACTTGGCCTTAAGGTCTATAACCTTCGATTTTTGCTTGGAATATCTTGCTTGTCACTGGTCCAACCTTTTTGTCCGTCTTATCACAGAATATACCTTTGATTCATTCACCCTGGCCCTCCTTCTGCTGTATTGTCCATGAATTGATATGGACCAAACCTTGGTATTTTGTACGAATCCCAAAGCATGTTGATTGTTACCAGCTCAGCGTGCTTGTTGTTCTTTCCGGACTTAGGACACTTTGATGTGCTAGCCAAATCTCATCTTGTGCAATTGGAAAGATGATGGAAAATTTTGAAATCATTTCTCACTTGTTCTGACCAGACAGACTCGGGAAGAAGAAATGAACAATAAAAAAAAGGAATAGAATAAAGGACAAAGGAAGAAGAAGATTCCTAATAAGAAAACTACAAAGTAGGAACCTACCGGATGTGGATACCAACTCTAATGACCGTGACATGCACTTGTCGCCTATTCTGTTAAGTAATTTCGATGTTTTGCTCTTGTCGTACCTTTTCGACGTGAAACTAGACTCCCATGCTCCGCATATCCAATCTGATTCACAGTTCTTACTCGACTTGTAGTGCCTGAAGGGTTTTCACTATCAAGCCTCTCTCATTTTGGTCTTTCTTTCCACTTTCAATCGCCTCAAGGTGCCTGTGAAGATTTTCACCAATAAGACTCTCTCATTTTTTATTCTTCTCAGCTTTCGTCGCCTTAAGGTGCCCGTGAGGGTAACCAATAAGACTCTCTCATTTTTTATTTCTCTTAGCTCCCATCGCTTTACGGTGCACGTAAGGATTTTCACCAATAAGACTCTCTCATTTTTTATTTTCCTTGTTTGGACCGAAGTGTTGCCCCTGGTGTGATTCACCTTTACTTGCATAACTTGGCATCTCTCGAAGACTGATCGGAAGGTCTTTCTTTGGACCGTAACGTGGGCTTTTGGATAGGGTTAGAAAGAAAGGGTATCAAGGCTCAAAACAATTCAACATGGGTTCAAAATTACAACTTTTGGAATCAGATTTCTCATAACAACCACAACTTCTGCCCCAGTTTCTTTCTTGGGGACTCTTGGATTTTTATTTTGGTCTAACTGAACCTCAGAGAGAGGCTGCCTATGTATCCTTTCGGAATCAAGTCAAACGTAGTTCATACTTAATTCCTTGTTGTTATAGTTTTTCTTTTCACTTATCATTATTTTTCTTTTTTGTTTTTCCTTTTTCTTTTTTCTTTCTTTTTATTGTTTTGTTGTTTTTTTTCTTTTTATTTTTCTTTTTGTTGTTTTATCGTTCTTTTTTTTTCTTATTCTTTTACTTCTTTCTTTTCTCTCTTTTTACTTAGGTTTCTCGCTTGTGTTTCTAATCTTTGCTACTCATTCCGAAAGAGGGGTATGAAAGAAAGCAAATAAGGCTCAAAGGAGTAACGAAGAATAAAGTGTTTAGATAGCAGAGCAAAATGCCTTCTTCATTCCAATCTTCAAAACATGCCAAGCACAAATAACGCGATTAAACAAACATTTGTGACATCTTCTGATTGTGCTAGACTTGATAGCTATATCTACACATTTTCTTTCTTCATCTGTTAAATGCAAAGGACCGTCGGGCAACACTCTCACTCTCATTATCACGAACGATCATTGCCAATTCGGGCAAACTTGTCTTTAATTTCAAACTGATGTGGCATGAAACATAAGGTTTCTTTATGTTCTATCAGACCCAGTTTCACAGGGTTTGGGCTTCAAATGATCTCAAAATGTCCAAATTTTTTCTTATTTCCCTCAAGTGCCCCGATCATCTCCCAATTGCTTCATGATTAACTTTAAAGATTAGGCCTAGACTATGCGCGCATGTCTTGTCACTAGAGTCAGCATGAAAAAAGTTATAAATAGGAGAGAACTAAACAAAAGAAAATGATTAGAAAAATAGAAAATAGAGAATTGCTTTAGACAGACGGGGAAAGAGTTGCTACAACAAAACAAGCACAATAAACTGGGGTACAACCCTTAGAACAAACCTAGACAACACCAAATGAGATACTATGACCAAAGGAACTGGACAAAATAAAATGATAGAACCGTTTGATTTACAAGACAATATCCAGATTACAACTCTGAAATAACCTGAACAACAGAAATGACAATAAAATAAGCCACCAAAACTCCACTCCGGTTGACCAAGAAATGGAGAGTCTTTCCAATTACCAAGCACGTCATCTTAGCCACTAAGTTCCGCATCAATATTGCCAAGTCCATTACCAATTTCAACATTAATTTCACCAAGTGGCTCCTTGAACCCTTTGACCAACCCTTCGTCATTGCCAACCATTCCAACAATCTGTGTATGGTCATGTACCTGTAGATGATTATGTGTGATACTTGGGGTATTACTGCCTTGGACCACAATTATTCCTTCTTAAAGCATTCTTTCTATTTTCCTTTTCAAAGCACGACAATCTTCAGCATTGTGCCCCTAGGCATTGGAATGGTATTCATACCTTTTAGCAGGGTCAAAACTTCTCGCACGTGGGTCTATATAATTTAGAGGAATAGGTGCAATCATGTTGTAATGCTTTAATCTCTCAAACAAACTTGAATAGGACCCTCCTATTGGTGTAAAATTATCTTTCAGCTTTTGTTCCTTTCTACACTCTTGGCTAGAATGTGGGCTATAAGGTACTTGAAAATTTTGTGGAGGCTGGTGGGGCTCTTGCGGTGCTCGTGCTCGCCTTTTGGAGTGATCCAGTGGTTGGACAGATGGTCGGACATTGTTTGGAGGATAACACTAGGGTGGATTATGTGGAGTTCGGGGATATTTATGGGGTTGGTATTGAGGCTGAAAGCGTCTAGCAAGAATGCCCACTGGATCCTGTCGCTGGCACGGCTCAGCAGCATCTTTTGTATCAACGGGAGGACTGTCCCGAGCAACTTGTTCGTTCCATCTGAACCAAAATTCCCTAAAACTTTCCTTGGGTTTATTTTCTATCTGAGATAGGGAAGAGCGGTCTGGGATGATGTGTATATTGTTCTAAAAGTGTCGCACAAAATCTTGAGCCATGTCATCCCATGTATACCACTTACCGACATCTTGACGAGTATGTCATTCCAAAGCTGCCCTAGTCAGGCTCTTACTGAAATATACCATCAGCAGCTCATCTTTCCCACCAACATTTCTCATTGTACTGCAATAACCTCTCGGGTGGGTTACTGGATTTCCCCGCCCATTATACAAATTAAACTTTGGCATCTTAAACCCTTTTAGCTTTCTGGATATCTCATCTTGCTCCATTGTCTTGGCAAGCTTTGTAGTCTCATTGGGAGGCTCAAAATGAGGAGCGTGAGAGTATGGACCCGAAACCTTGGAAATTGGTTCTGGAGCATAATGTTGGGCATCTGGGACTGATGATGGAGGGTATCCACTGATCCAAGCTTGGTATTTTTCGGTCATCTATATTTTCAACCTCAAGACCTCTTCTTTCAACTCAAATTCTGATTCAATAATTCCCTTAAATGAATCAACAACCCCTGTGTCAAAGTCTCTGTTAGCCATGGCTACCTTGCTCTTTGACCTTGTGTTGTATGGATGAGCTACTTAAAACCCACAAACCAACCACCTTCTGCTCAACGAAGATAACAAAAGGAACAAAATGGGGTTATCCCGTTAGCGTTAGGGCATTTAACAGCAGGTAAACACACATTAAGGATGCAATGCACCTAAGCAATTAACCATTTTCATTATGCATTTGCTTGGTTTCTTGTGTCATCCTCGCTTTTTTTAGTTCATTCCCCTTTATATCTTTCTTTATTTGATTTTTTTAGTAGTGGTCAAATATTATGGAGATTGCCTACGTATCATGACCCCGCATAAATCGGACCTTGCGTAGTTCTGACATATAAGTGCAAAAATCTTTTTTTTTTCAAATTTTCCATAAAAGAAAAATGTGTTTATTATAACGACATATTTTATTACAAAATTAACGGACTTTAAAAGACTCTAACATCAAAATGGCAATACAGCCTAAAAAATTAGACTAATAGACTGTGATTGACAAATTTTTTTTTTAAATCATCATTGTTTCTAAAAAATTTCATAAAAATATCTGGTCTTCTCAATATGGCCTTTCAGCACTTCGAAGAAGATTTAAAAGCTGTGTTTACTAACCGGCCAAAAATTTTGAGAAATGATCAAAGGCGGTTGTTCTTGCAAAAATGGACTTCCGGCGTCCTTTTAGGGACATTAGACTATTTTAGACAAGAATAATATCACCTTACTTATGTCAAAACTGTAAAATTTATTTATACCTAATTTTCAGAATAGTTGAACCCGATATGGGTTGCCTACATATTTCACATCCGGTGAGAATCAAACTTACGTAGTTCTGCCAAATAAAATAAAATATTTTGAAAACAAGACTCCTTTTTTTAATTTCATTGGCGAATATATAAACTATTTTTTGAACACAAGACTCCTTTTTTCCTTTTTCATTGACAAATAAAGCAAACTATTTTTGAAAACAAAAACATTTTTATCATTCTATTTTTTTCATTTTTCCCAAAAAAATTCGGTAGAGTTTCGACACTATTTGGACAATGGTTTTTTTCAAAATAGCTAATTATCTCTCTTTAACCCTCATACCACTGTTTATCTCTCTTTTTCTCATTTTTCCCCAAATATTCGAAAGTCGGTCAGCGTGCAAATCCGAAGCAAATAAATGCACAAGCAGTACGTAAGATGCATCAGGATGGTCTGTTTTCAATTTCTGTACACCTGTCTTAGACAGACCCTACCCCTGTATTGAGCCTCCAAAGTCAAATGCACATGATGCAAACAAACGTTCCTACTAGGGATTCAGCATGAGGCTGAGTTATTCTAGGTTCAAAATCTGGGTATTTGTTCTAGACTGTGTACCCGAGCGGACAACTCAAGTCGAAGAGGGGGCTACGTACCGGGGACCCGAAAGATCATCCGGCTTAGTAACTTGTCTGAGCCTCTTTCTTATTTTTAGGTATGACACTAACAGAATAGGGAGTCTCGACCAGTGAGCACATCCCGAAGATAAGAAGAGAAGGGTTTCGTAACAGTTTATATGTACAGTTCAAATAATATCAAAGCGGTAAAAGCATCATTTTGCACATTAAGCCCAACATGTAAAAATATCAGATAATAAACAAAGCCAAATACAACAATTATTCCAAGCTCAAATTCTTGAACCCTAAACCAAAAGTTCTGGCTTCACGTCCTCAGCAGAGTCGCCAGAGCTGTCACACCTCCAATTTACACGCCACCATGAAGGATAGTGTATAATAATAAGGGTGTTATTTCCAACTTGAAGTGACAATCGAAACGGAATTTATTTTTAAGATTCAGAGTCACCACTTGGGAGATTTATGGTGTCCCAAGTCACCGGTTTAAAAATTCCGAATCGAGGAAAAGAATGACTCTGTTTATCAGTTCGCGAACCAGAAATTCGGGTAAGGAATTTTGTTAACCCGAGAGAAGGTATTAGGCATTCCCGAGTTCCGTGGTTCTAGCACGGTCGCTCAACTGTTATAATTGGCCTATTATCTGATTTTAGTACATGTTTTAACCTATGTGCATTTTAACTTTTGACCGCTTTATTCAATTATTTTTTAGGAAGATTTCAACGTTATTTAAAAAATGTCTTGAACCGCGTCACATAAATGCACCCGCGATCTTTGACACGTTTTATCTAACATTGTTGAGATTTAGATTTGGGTCACATAAATGTGCATCCGAGTTTAGGAAGGTATTATTATTAAATGATGTGCCTAAAGCAACTATGCGTCAGCAACTTTGCGAGGGCCATGGAAATTTGCTAAATGGTACGCCTCGAGCTCTAAGGATTTTAAATGAAGTAATTAAATGAGGGCCATGCATTTGAGATTTTTATTTGGCGCGGCGCGCCTCAATTTTATTAAAGGGAAAAGCATTTAACTACAGATGGCCATATTTAATACTAATTCGAAATTAAGTGTCGCAACTACGTCATGGGAACCATACCCGTAATCACGATTTATTCATTTACGCTCCTAAAGTTTACCTACACATAGCCGGCCTAAACATGCTACTAGAGAAAAATCGAGCAAGTAAAAATAAAATAGTTAAAATGATAAATGCAATACTTCCATCATCCTTTTAACTACCTGAATCAATTCGAACCCGTATATCAAGCAACATAATGCCACATCAATGTTCCAAAGGTGTAAGGATTGGTCCCTAATTAAAGATCATTAAAATAGCTCAATCAAGCAAATAGATACGTGTTGCCATCGAATTTCCAGGAATTAACTTAATTTATACACAACTAATTCGCTTCAGTCACACCATGCAATTAACAATGAAACAACCATTCAACGTTCTTAATCATACTTAACTTTCGAAGCCAAATGAGAACCAGTAAAGAAAATCCCAAATGAGGCCTTCAAATTAAAACACCAAAGCCAATGCTTCAGTAAACTATTTTTAGACTATAACTCACAAACCTAACCTAACGGCAATAGAATTCAGAGGGATCTATACTTGGACCAAGATAAATAGATTCAGAGAATAGTTATACATCCAAACACATGAAGGAAAGAAAAATATGTTTTAAAGTAAACTAGAACAATCCAACCAACGGATCCAAACAAACCTGTAAGATCATATACTATCTTGGAAGCCAACCATTCCCTATTTCATGAAATACAATACTACATGATCTTTCAAATAGCAAAACTTAAAACTGGTTGAAACTCAACGTGATAGTTTCTAATTTCAGACACTGCACTATTTCTCTAACACTTATACCTGGGATTAGATAGTTTGACTTCATTTTAACAAAGCAAATGGAATAGAGCACTTGGCCAACATCATGACAGAAATCTAAAACTGCAGTAAACAAAATTAAACAACTCATATGAGCCTATTTAAATTGATCTTTAAAAAAATAGACAAAATCAGCTACATCTTCAACCAAACTCCATACTTTTCATACATGAAACTATGTTTACAAACTCACTTGACAGTCAATGGTTCGGAGGAATACCTGTAAAAGCAAAGAAAATAGGACAAAGAGAGTCAACGGCAGCAAGGCAAAACACTAACAATAGAGTTGACCCAGAACCAACCAAGGAAAATCAGTTTTGAAACAATTTTGAACTAGCAAAAGTATCAATGATGCCTAACAATTGATAGAATAACTAGGACTGGAACCAAACTTTTGACCATCAACCAAACTCAACTCATTTTAGCCACTGATTCTTCAAAGGTTTATTTCTCAAAATGAAAGCCTCAAGAATCAAATTTTCTTCAATAGAGCAGTAGTTTCCAGTGTTTCAGAGTGTTTTCTATCTCTATTTCTTCTCTCAGACTATTTCCAGCTTTCCAAATCTCTCTTAAACTTAAGACTCTAATAATTTTCAGATTGTTTTCTCTCAATTTTCAGGATACTTCTTTGTATTTCTTTTTGTTTTCAGAATACTCAAAAATTGTCCTCTCTCTTTGTATGTGTTCAAAAACTCTCCCCCAATTTTTAGAAAAAACTCAAACTGTCCTTTCTCTCTCTAATTTTCAGAGTGTTCATCAATGTCTGTCCCCTTTCCTAGCCTGTTTTCAACCTTTTAAATAGGCATTTTTAATCAGCCCATTTACCACTAACACTTAGCCCTTTAAATTTAATTATCCACTGAGTTTCCACTCAATTAGTGCTTATTAACTAATATAGCTATTGTATCCCCTACCCAAGTTAGCAGCCCCTAAGTTGAACCCCTAAGCTTCTGCAAATTACTCCCTTAAAACCCCTATTAATTACCCCTGAAAACAGACCAAAACATAGGTCAAATTGACCCCAAATTGATTTAGTGGTCTTTATATCCTGGGTATTGGGCTTCAAATTTCAAGGTCCAAATCCAATTCAGAGAGTAGGCGGATAGCAAAGCATGTCAAATTTCAATCGGACCAAAGCTAAAAGAAACAAACACACCAACAAAACGGAACCAAAGAAGTTAATAACTAACATTAATCCTAAATTAAAAGGACCAATTGGAGATAATTTAGGTAACACAGAAGAAATAGAGGAAAAATAGAAGAAGACACGAGAAGGAATGGAACGGAAAAACACTGGACTTACATATTAAACCAGGCGAAAGGATATTTACTGGTTCAAGCTTGACCTAGTGAATGACCTTCTGATTGAATCACCAAATAAGGTCAATCACTTATTCTTTGTCAAGATCAAGTAAAAGACCTTATTTGAGTGACAAAATCAGTCTTAAAACTCCTGGAGCCTCGGGTTTTGGACTTGGCTTTTAGGACTCAAACTTCTGAATTTGAAATTCGAGTAGACCGGGCCATGTTCGAAGGAAACAGGTTAGATCTTATGGTAGAGGAAGGTGAAGGGATTATGGGGTGTTGATTTGGGGTCGAGGGGAGCTGGCGCCGCCACCGTAGAAATTGTGGCGGTGCTAGGGTTCTTGGTGTCCAATCGATATTCGACGGATTCAGCATAGATTTGAAGGAAGTGGTTTGGGGGTCTGGCAAGAGGAGAAGGGGGGAGTATTTGGTGTTAAATTGGAGTCCATCAGAGTCGGCGCCGCCACCAAAAAAGGGGAGGATTTGGGGGCGGCGGGCTACGGTTCCTCGTCTCTGAAGGAGACACGTTTGAGAGAAATGAGGAGGGGGGGTGTTTCAGGGGTGTTTATATATTAAAAATGGTTTAATTAATGTGGACCGTTGGAACAATGGAAATCAATGGTCCAGATTAAACAGGGGGCAGAACGGGGTCGTTTTAGAGTTAATGGGGGCTGGGTCAGTCTCTTAGGAACAGGTTGGGATCGGATCATGGGTGATGGATTTGAGATCGTTCGATCAAATCGATTCTACGGCTCAAATTCAAAGGACCTCCAAACGACGTCGTTTGGCTCTTGGTAGGGGCAGACCAGATTGGGGCATATATTTGGGCTGGATCAATCGAATTTGGTTTAGGCCTGGGCAAACATTACCCAGGCAGCCTGATCCTGATTTCTTCTTTCTCTTTTTTTTTTCAATTTTTCCCAACTTCTTTTAGTTTAAAAACTAAAAATAATATAAACCTAAATTAACTCTTAATCCAAATTATCCTAAAACACTAGTTAACTAAAATAATCATCACAAATAATTAAATACTAAATTAAAAGAAAATTACACAATTTGACATTAAATACTTAAAATGCAAAGTACGTTATTTTTTGCGATTTTTCTTCATTTTTTTGTAAAACAACAATTTGCTTAATTACTCTAAAAATATGAAATAAAATCCTAAATGTAAATACAATATATTTTTGTATTTTTTATTAATTAAATAAAATACACAAACAAATGCAAATAATAACAAAAATACCACAAAATTTCACAAGACTTCCAACAATAAAAAATAATTTATTTTATTTTAATTTTGTGGGAGTAATACATATAGGGAATAAATAATTTGATGACACATATGTGGCTCGTTGTTTGAATTGTCAGCGGGTTAAGTACGAGTATCAGAGGACTGGTGGTTTATTTCAGAGGATTGAGCTTCCCGAGTAGAAGTGGGAGCGGATCACTATGGACTTTGTTACTGAACTTTCGCTGACTTGGAAGAAGTTCGACGCAGTATGGGTTGTTGTTGATAGGCTGACCAAGTCAGCACATTTCATTCTTGTGGCAGTCTTCTATTCTTCTGAGAGGTTAGTTGAGATCTATATTTGGGAGATTGTTCGCCTTTATGGTGTGCCCGTATCTATTATTTCGGACCGGGGTACGCAGTTTATATCTTGCTTCTGGAGAGCAGTTCAACAATAGTTGGGCATACAGGTTGAGTTGAGCATAACATTTCATCCCCAGACGGATGGACAGTCCGAGTGGACTATTCAGATTTTGGAGGATATGCAACGAGCTTGTGTTATTGACTTTGGAGGTTCATGGGATCAGTTTTTGCCTTTAGCAGAGTTTTCCTACAATAACATCTACCAGTCGAGCATCCAGATAGCTCCTTATGAGGCTTTATATGGTAGGCAGTGTCGGTCTTCAGTTGGATGATTTGAGATAGGAGAGGCTCGGTTGTTGGGTACAGATCTAGTTCAGGAGGCCTTGGACAAGGTCAGGATCATTCAGGATAGGCTTCGTTCAGCTTAGTCTAGGCAAAAGAGCTATGCAGACCGCAAGGTTTGAGATGTGGGTTTTATGGTTGGTGAGTGGGTATTGCTCCAAGTGTCGCCTATGAAGGGCGTGATGAGATTTGGGAAGAAGGGCAAACTTAGACCTAGGTTCATTGATCCATTTGAGATTCTTGATCGAGTGGGAGAGGTGGCTTATAGACTTGTCCCGGAAGGTCCGTAGGAAAATATGGGACTTGGCAGTATGCCTGGAATTGAATTCCGAGGTCCCGGGCCTGAGAAATGAATTTTTAAGTGAAATTATTTTCTGAAAAAGTTTAAGGAAATTTGAAATGAAATCTGATTAGAAAGTGATGGTATCGGGACCATATTATGGTTCCAGCGCCGGGTACGGGTCTTATATATGCTTTTAAGTCCTTCCTGTAAAATTTGGTTAAAAATGGACGTCGTTTGACGTGATTCGGACTTGGATTTCTAAATTTAAAACTTGATGAAGTTTGAGAAAAAATCTTGATTTTGAGGTTTGATTCATTATTTTTGAGGTTATTTAGGTGATTTGATTGCACGGATAAGTTCGTATGATGTTGTTGAGTTAGTGCATGTGTTTAGCTGGGAGCTCGAGGGCTCAGGAGTATTTCGGAGGTGTTTCGGAATGATTTTTGGCTTAAGAAGTGTTGCAGATTTTCTGTTGTTAGTGCCCGGAGATTTTACCCTTTGCATTCACGTGGTCCCTCTCACGAATGCGTAAGGCAAAGATCCTAGGTGCCATTTTGGCTTCTTTGCGAACGCGGAGATTAAGACGCGAACGCGAAGCTAGGGGTAGACCGTCTACGAATGCGTCCTACCACTCGCGAATGCGTAGGGTACAGGGGGAAGGGCCACCAGTATGTTCATCGCGAACGCGTCTCTTTGCATGCGAATGCGAGGCTCGAGGAGATTACTCTCCGCGAACGAGAGCCCCTTATGTGAACGCAAAGGTCTGTAGACCTGACTCATCGCGAACATGTTGAGTCAGTCGCGAACGCAAAGAAGAATTTTACCCAGTCATTTTAAGTTCCAAAAACAGAACCAAAAACGGGATTTCATAACATTTTCATAAACCATTTCTTCTCCAAAACTCCTAGGCGATTTTTGAAGCATTTCTTCAGCAAAGTTTCTTGGGTAAGCATTGTTTAACTCGTTTTCTTCATTTACCATCAACATCTATTGAATTCCTAGGCCTAAAACATGTAATTAAGGGTAGAAAATTAGGGATTTGGGTAGAGTTAGGGCTTTTTAATTAATTGTGATTTAGACCTCGTTTTGGGGTCGAATTCTGAAAATAATTATATATTTGGGCTCGTGGGTGAATGGGTAATTTGATTTTGGTCCGAACCTCATATTTTTGACCAAGCGGGCCCGAGGTCGATTTTTGGGTTTTGGGAAGAAAGATTGGAAAGCTATAATTAGGCATTTGGATTTGAATTATTAAGCATTATTTGATGTTATGAAGTCATTTATGTATAGATACAATTGATTTGGAGCCGAATTCGAAAAGAAAGGCGGTTATTGAGGATTGAATTGGTCGTGAAAGTTCAAGGTAAGTGTTTGGTCTAACCTTAGCTTGAGGAATTAGGAGTTGAGTCCTATTTGCTATGTGGTAATTGTCGAGTACGACGTATAGCCATGGTGAAGAATATCTATACGTTGGTTTATAGCATGACTGTGAGTCTTTAAATTGTGAATATCTTGATTTCGTTGTATCTCTCATGCCTTGTTGATAATTCCTATTCTTGTGAAAAGCTTGTGGAAGGAAATTGTGAAATATAAACATCAAGAAGCATTGGCTCAAGTTATATTACAATTATGAAAGTATATTAGATGATTGAAACCTTTGGAGCATTGGCTCAAGTGGTAAAGTGAATTATGAAATAAAAGTGAAAGAAAGAGAAAGGGTTACTAAATAGTTCCCTTGCCGGGATATTGTTGCCTTGTGGATTATCTCCCTTGCCAGGATATTGAGATAATTGATGTTGTACCCTTGCCGGAATTTAATTGTTTAATTGTGTTCCCTTGTCGGAATTTCTTTTGTTAATTTATTTATTCCCTTGCCCCTTGTTTGTGATTGTTGTTTGGGTGAGGAAGAATGTTAAATCACGAAGGGTGATGTCGTGCATTATTTGTTTATTGTAAAAAAATAGTGTAAATCACGAAGGGTGATGTCGTGCATTATTTGTTTATTGTGAAGAAAGAGTGTAAAGCACGAAGAGTGATGTCGTGCATTGTTTGTTTATTGTGAAGAAAGAGTTTAAAGCACAAAGGGTGATGTCGTGCATTGTTTGCTTATTGTGAGGAAAGAGAGTAAAGAACGAAGGGTGATGTCGTGCGGCACGATGTACCATTCCGTGCCGATTCTATTAATTATATGTGAGGAAAGAGAGTAAAAGCACGAAGGGTGATGCCGTGCACGTTTTATTTATATCATTGCTTGGTGAGGATGAGAGTAAAAGCACGAAGGGTGATGTCGTGCACTTGCTGCTTTCTGATTCTTTATTGATGTCTGAGTTATATTGTTTCCTTCGTTACTGGATGACTTTTACTTGGAATTGTTACTTTTCCCATAACATGCTTCCCCTCCCATATTGATTGGTTATCTCTGTATCTCGATTCCGCTATATATGTATATATATAACTGCACAGGTTTATGTGGTAGTTCGGTCTAGCCTCGTTACTACTTCGCCGGGGTTAGGTTAGGCACTTACCAGCACATTGGGTCGGTTGTGCTGATACTATACTCTGTGCTCTTTTGTACAAATCCAGGTACCGGACAGCAGCAGTAGTTTGGGAGCCAACCTTCAGTCCACCGAGACATCGAGGTAGCCTTGCAAACGTCCGCAGGCCCGGTGTCTCCTCTATATTATATTTCATTCTGTTATCTCATGTATTCGAGACAAACAATGCTATATTTCTTTCAAACGGATGTATTTAGTACTCTTAGTAGTCCGCGAGTGATGTGACACCAGTTCTTGGGTAGAGGCATATGTTGATTTCTGCATTATTGTTCAACTTATTTAATTTAAGTCTTCCGCTTTAATTTCATATTTCCGCTGTTATTTAAATATTTAACGCTTGCTGTTATGATTGATAAAATGGATTTAAAATAAAGGAGTTAGGAGTTTATGATTTGTGGCTTGCCTAGCTTCTACGAGTAGGCGCCATCACGACCCCCGAGGGTGGGAAATCTGGGTCGTAACAGATTAAGACTTATTTATTTAATCCATATATATTGGATTAATATAATTAATTCAATTACATTAGCCCAAAATATTTATTTGAACTAGTATATTTAAAATATAATCCAAATTATTTATTGGATTTGAATCCAATAAATTTTACATACTTACAAACTGCAAATTCATTTCCCTTTTAGAGGATTTGATCCCCATTTTTGCGACTAATTCAATCTTTTTCTTCCAATTCTAAGAAAGAAGAATCCGTCAACAAATGACGAACTCATAGAATCACACTCATTGTATCAAGGAAGAAGTTATTGATCTACATTCTAGTGCTCTACTGCTCCTATTCCCTCTAATACCTACTAAATGCTATTGGGGTGACAGAAAAACCTTCTAGTTAAAAAGGCCATATTGCATGTGGTTTAGAGGTTTTGTGCCTTTTGGGCTTTCAACTTATGTCTTTTCCAAGACAAGATCTATAGTTCAAACGAGTAATTTGGGCCTAAAGGCATTTTGGGATAGGAAGGCAATAATTAGATTCTTAAAAAAAATAATTGACAAATACATATTTTTAGCTGTTCTAAAAACTAATAATCAAAAAATATTATATATATGTTTTATATACAAAAAAAAATATACATAATTTATATGTTTTTCAGCTAGCAAATGCATTTAATTTCAGCCGACCATTCTTTGCCCAACTTTTTGAGAGAAGTATCATGGGGAGAAATTCAAAAATAGCCAAATTTACCACTGGTCGTTGAAAAATAGCCAAGTTTCAAAAGTCATCGAAATTTAGCCACTTTAAATATGAGCGAAAACACTGTTCAAAATCCGGAAAAATACACCCACAAATTTTACGGGAGTTCCAGCATAAGTATGCTTGAACTCCAGTAAATTTTACGGGAGTTCCAGGATAACTATGCTGGAACTCCCGCAAATTTTACGGGAGTTCAAGCATAATTATGCTGGAACTCCCGCAAATTTTACGGGAGTTCCAGCAAGTATAATTGTCCAGTATAATATACTGGAGTTTGGAGCACTGGTGCTCCAGTCTCCCGCAAATTTTACAGGAGTTAGCAAAGTATACCGGTCCAGCATAATATGCTGGAGTTCGTACACAAATGCACCAGAACTCCCGTATATTATACTGGACCGGTCCCTGTTGCAGTAAAATAATGGCTATTTTTCATTGACTTGGTAAACGCTGGCTATTTTTCATTGACCAGTGTGAAAACTGGCTATACCATGATATTTTAACAGTATCGTGTCATAGAACTTAGAACCTGAACTAAGCTTAGAATTTAATGGCTCATGTGTCTCCACAATTCTAAAATTGATTTCACTCCCACTATTATTTAAGTCGAGTTTACC
Organism: Nicotiana glauca; assembly: GCA_026770625.1. Lineage (NCBI taxonomy): Eukaryota > Viridiplantae > Streptophyta > Magnoliopsida > Solanales > Solanaceae > Nicotiana > Nicotiana glauca. Next base: position 50,660 of record MU705667.1, on the reverse strand, counting down.
ATTTTTCCTGAAATCTTTATCAATTTAAACTTGTGTAGCAAATGCCAATGTCATACAAAAGGGAGTGATATCTTTAAACATAGCAGAATAACACATGGTTGGTTATAGTGTTTTTGTGTTAAGAGAATCCCAAAGAATTCTTTCTATCGCGCTAGGTACAATTAACAAACAACAGTATCGCACAAGAAAACAAATGCCCTAAGGTAAAACCCTTGATGAAAAGCATAGCAGTTTTGAAACAAGACAATTACTTATGGTAGACAAAATAAAAAGAAGCACAATCAGATTGCATTAGTGCTTTGAGATAGCCAAAGGGGCCGCAAAAGTTATCATTACTTTTCCCAGGAATCATGTCCTTTCTATGAAGCCATAATCTCTTATCTTTAATGTACTTAAAATAAGTGCACAAATGCACTGATTAACAAAGAAAACTGCGCTTTTGGACCTAAAGGAAATCTATTTAAGTTAGTTTTAATTATGCTACTAATGATTCTCATTTTTAAAAATAATTAAAAAGGGTAAAGACTTGAGAGCTTGCTCATGGAATTGATCAAATGGGAGGGGACAAAATTATATGGAAAAAAAAAAAAAAAAAAAGAAGGATAAGAATAATGCTTGTGGTGAAAAGGAGGTAGGAGCATGTGATCTAAAGTTCCACATGGGTTGAAAGGGAAAAAAGAGGGGTGGGGTTTTTCTTTGGAATAAAGTTCCTAAAACCCACAAAACATTACACAAATAGTGAGTACTGTGACATCTTTAAGTATGGGATTTAGTGAGGAAACAAAAAAATGCAACCTCATTGGCTGTAAAATAAAAAAGAAAATTAAAGGAGGAGTATAAGATTGGGATCAATTATGTGGTTCATGTCCTCTTGGCCTAATGAGAATGTTGTGTTGGCTTTGCAGTAATTATAGAAGTGGCACTAAGAGATTGCCATAAAGCTGTAAACATGCTAACGCCAACTAGAAAGGTGAAAAAAGAAAAAAGTTAAAAAGTAGAAGTAGCAGACTTGGCACTTCATTAGAGACCATCTTATATAGTTAGAAGTAGCAATCATTCGGTCAAATTTTTTCCGAATCGATTATTATATTCTATTTTAATATATATCCTTTATAACAACACTTTACTATAACAGCCAAAAAATATTGAAACAAAAAAGACCATTATAGAGATATATAATTTGACTGTAGATGGATTGAAATATTAGATCATTAGTTCATATTTTATATTAATGGCGTCCGGAATAGCTATCTTGTACCTCGATTATATGTTGAAGTACGATAGTTTTTATCAGTATAAGTACCGAATTATTTTGTATATTAAAACTAAAGACAATAAAAAATCACTTACTTACCTCTTTTTTTTAACTTTTTGATTAAGCTTAGTCTAACTCTCGAGTGTTTGACTACTATACCTTTGTCCTTAAAAACTTTGTATAATTAATTGAAATTTGTTTAAGTTGGACAGAATATGCACTTAAGTAATTGTTTATTCGAACATCATGTTAGGCTAATAACTTCTTGAATGCTACTTTGTAAGACTTTTTGATTGGTTAATATATAGAACGATGGAACTACTCAACCATCAATGACCATATTTGGGACAAATTAAAGAGAAAACTAATTAAACTACAGATAAGATGACCAACCTAAAGGATGAAAAAAGAAAGAAAACTTAAATGCCTCCCCCACCGTCCAACACAATTAGATACATAGAAAAAAAGCAAAGAATAGAAAGAACAGAACTTAAGGATTTGGTATCCTAATTTTATTTTTTATTTTTTTGGGGGGGGTTTTATAATTCATTTATATTGAATGCGAGCTTCAAAATAGTGTATATATTCTTCTTATAAGGACATTAAATATTTTCTTTGGCTAGCTCCATGGAGAAGCTCTAGTAGGTGAGTTGAAAACAGCAGGATTTATTGCTTCTAACTGCTTATAACAATAATTTCAACTTTCAATTAAAAATCTTTGGCTCTACGCCTTTTGAAGATGCCAACAAACTTCAACGGTATTAGTATCCACTAAGCTGTACAGCTTGATATTGGCTCATGAATTCAAGCAAGAATTAATTCACCTACATTATCTTGATGTTGTTATTATATTGATTCTTTTTTATTTTATTTTTTATTAATGATTTGTACACTATTGTATTTTTTTCAATATTGCTACGACGATGCTTTTTTTGAGCCAAGTGTCAATCTAAAATAACCTCTATATCTTCACGATATAAGAGTAAGATCTTCATACATAGTATCCTCTCAAACTCCACTTGTGAGATTATACTGAGGTGGTTGTTGTACGCTGATAATGTACATAATTTTAACACGATAGTAGTCAGTAATTTTAACTTGTTATAGCCGATAATTTGAAATTTGCATGTTACTAGTTTCACTTTTAATGAATTATTACTTGGGTAATCTAATAATGTACTTTTTGTGTACAAAAGTTAAACTCATTCGAGGATGCTATTGAATTGCTCCGTTCTGTATGAATTTTGAATTTTTAGGCAACATAAAATCTCTTAAGAAATGTAAAACAAAAGATAACTGATGGACATAATCTACCAAAACAAGAGTCATTTTAACCAAACTTCTAGTAGGTAAACTTTTTCATTTTTTGAGTTGAGGAAGATTTACTACCCAAAAGTAATTAACTTGAAATGGCGTGTTGATAGTTAGCTAATTAACAACCTGTTGTATGTGGTGTCATGATATAATCTAGGTTAGGTAAATTAACTAGCACTAAACATATTTAACTACCAAAAATAGACACACACATTAGACAAAAGAGCATGATTGGTAATGTAAGATATAAAGTGGGACCAAAAAGGAAGGATCGGGTTTTAGGTAGTTGGTTAGTGTCCAAGTAACGGTAGGAATGGAGAAATCAAATGAACAAAAAGAGTTAGGTTTGAGAAAAGGAAAGATGGGGTGAGAAATGAGAATTGGGATCATTTCTGTCAGTTTTTTTTTTCTATTTTTGCTTTACAATTTTACAAATTCTTTCTTGTGGATGAAGATGTCGGAGAATAGAGACAGGTAATTTCTTGTAAGTGGGAATGGAGATGGAACATTGCTTTACTTCCAGTCCACCTCTACTATAACAAGAAAAAGCCATAAACAACAAAAAAAGAAAGTAGAAGAAAAGTGAAAGGAGGATATATTGAACATGGGACCTAATATGAAAGGCAACTTCAACCATTTTGGTCTTAAATTCCTAATATGAAAGGCAACTTCAACCATTTTGGTCTTAAATTCCTAATATGAAAGGCAACTTCAACCATTTTGGTCTTAAATTATTAGTCATTTCATCTCATCTCGGAAATATGATATCTAATAAGATGGAAGAAACTTGGAACTACGAGTAAACCTATAGTGATTATTAAGGGGATCATATATTAAATACGGAAGTATCCCTACAAATTTCAAAATATAATGTACCACTATTTCTATAACATAAATAATTGAGAGTAAAAAGACAGTTCGGTGTGTAAAGTATTCCGTGTTCATGTAAGGTTTGGGGAAGGGCCGCACCCCGGCTCAAGGGGGTGTGATTTAGGCAGCCTACTCTGATGCAAGCATCAGTGGCTGATTTCACGGCTTAAACTCATAACCTATCAATCATACATAGTCAACTTTACCGTTGCTCCAAAACTCCCCTCCAACATAAACAATTGAGAGTGTGCTGTTTCTTTTTTTAGCGGTTTCTCTCTCTCTCTCGTTTTTTTTTTTTTTGGTTAATATTTTTTATCAGAGTATTAAGCCATGGTGCTACGACATCAGTATTTTTAATTTGTTTTACTGAGAAAATAAAAGACAAGAGATAAACATTTGTTTGGTCATATTAGTTTTCATCTATAGTACGTGTAAGATGTTGGATAGTAATTAAGGTGAGGTGAGGTACTGGGATTGTGAAAACCAAATACCGACAATTGGCAAGGAAGTTTTGCCAAAATGATCAGTGAAAGCTTCACTTTAATTCAATATAGGGTTAGATGTCAATATCATGCATTTATCCATTAATCAGGTACTTAGAACTTGGTTAGTACGTGCTAATTAGGTCTAGAAAGTCCTTTTAACTTTTAACCACGTTATGTGGACCACTAAACAGCCGCATTTTTAAAAACAGCTAACATGTTAATCTTGTCAATGAAAATCCCTTGCATGGACCATCCTAATTAAGTTGTTTAATTAATTAGGTACGGGAGTCTTATGAAACTTTTTTTATATGATTATTCAATGTTCATAGATTCTTTACTCAAACGAGCTTGGTTACATCTTAGAGCAATCAGTTAAATACTCATTCAACTTTACTATTTTTGTTAGGTTTTGAGAAGTTACGGCTAAATATTTGGAGGATTGTTATCTATCGTACAATATTGTATTGTACTATATTATTTTGATGTATATAATATTTGGATATTATATGTTATTTTGATGTATATAATGTTTGGATATTATATTAATTGTCATCGTTTCATGATATCATATATTAATAATATGAAGAATAAACTTGCAATAATATAAAAAAAAATTAAGTACGAGGTAGAATTATTATTATTATTATTATTATATATATATATATATATATATATATATAGAGAGAGAGAGAGAGAGAGAGAAATGTAGGATAAATGATAAAATAAAATTATTTAATAATAAAAAAGAAAAAAATAAGATAACCACGCGGCCATACTAAATCAATCTTTCCATAAAATGACACTTTTTGTCGTATTATAGCGACGAATTTAATGATACAATATAACAAAATTAAAAGTAATAATAGGATACAATACAACATGTAATAACCCTCCATAATGAGTAGTAAGAGTGTACAAAGAAAACCGATAAACCGCACCAAACCGCTAATCTGAGTCAAACCGAAAAAAAAACCGATTATGGGTTGGTTTGATTTGGTTTGGTGTTGGAAAAAATAACTCGACCATAATTGATTTGGTTTGGTTTTAATTTAAAAAAGTCAACCCAAAACCAAACCAACCCGATATTATATTTATTCAATTTTTACAAATATTTTATACATATAAATATTTATTTTTAATACAATTCATAAATATTTCTTAAACTTTTTCACAGTTTTATCTTTAAACATATTATTTCAAGTTTGGAATTAACATTCTTGAATCGTCAAATAAATTTTATAGTTCATAAAGGTAATAATTCAAATAAACTTCACATCAATACTAAAGACAATATTGTTGGATATCTATTTTTTTGTTTTGCATTTTTTATATTGAAAATGCATAGCTTAGTTTATCTTTTTCTTTAGTGCTTAGTTGTGTAACTAATATACTTATAGTTGTACTTATTTTAGCATGACTTATATAGTACTTTTAGATTATGTTAATATTTATTATGGCTTATTACTTAGTAATATTTTCTTTATGGATTTTAGTATTTTTGTTATTGAATATTTTAGTACAATGCTATGACTCATCTCATATTATTGTATTATTTTCTTGAAAAATACATTATAT
>MU705667.1:20896-40362 GCA_026770625.1 Nicotiana glauca | reverse complement strand
ATTGAATATTTTAGTACAATGCTATGACTCATCTCATATTATTGTATTATTTTCTTGAAAAATACACTATATAGTTGTATTCTTTTAGGACTAGAGAAATATATGGAGCACAAGTTATATATTTGTGGTATGAAGATTTATCGGGAAAAAACCCCGAAAACTCGAAAAATTCGAGAAAACCCGAGATTGAAAAACCCGACTTAATTGGTTTGGTTTGGTTTATAGATTTAAAAATCCGACACTATTGATTTTGTTTGGTAATTGAAAAATCCTAACCAACCCGACTTACGTACCCCTAATGAGTAGGATAGATTGGTTGAAGCAGTTAAAATGAAAGGGAAAACACGGAAATATAAAGCCATGCTTAATTTCTGTTTCAGATGACGTTAGTAGTCTCGTGTTCAACATGATATTTTGTTTTCCTTTAATTTAGTGATATGAACCGCTAATTTATCTACAAAAATTACAAATTAACTCTATTCTCTTACATGGCAACTGAGAATGTTTCAATTCTTGTTTAACTTAGAAGATCATGTCTAATAAAATAAAATAAAATCTAAAAGAAAATAAAGTAGTAATAGAAATTACAAACAAAATAAGTGACGCGGGATTCTAGCCTCTAGGGCAGGCTAGCTAGGAAGGCAACCAACATAACCAAGAAAAAAGAAAGAAGGAGAAGAAGCCAATAATAAAGGAGATCCAATTAAAAAAGAATTGTCAGACATACTTGGAAAAATTTAATTAATGTTGAATAATGTGCCACTGCGCCATTGTCAAAGAGGTGAGCTGGTTTTCGTAGGATTCTATATTTGTACTGGTTTTTGTTCACACTAGACATACAACACTTGTTGCTGCAGCCCATGCATGGTTACATAATTTTGTATCGTAGTTAGGGCGACGAGTATTTTTCTTCATACTTTTATAATACAGTTTCAAATTATGTTAACATATTTCCTTTTTAGTTCGTGCCAAAAAGAATGATCTCTTTTCCTTTTTAGAAACAATTTACCTTTATGTATTGATTTATAGGCACACAAAATATATGTGCTTCATTTTACACCACAAGTTCAAAATTCTTCTCTCTTTTCTTAAACTCTATGGCCAGTCAAACGAGTTCACACAAATTGAAACGGAGGGAGTACTAGTTTTAGTATGAGTGACTTATGTTTAATTCGATTAATAAATGATACCTAGTTCTCAGTGTTGGGTTGAAGTTATCCCTGATAGTAACTTATCCAAAAAACATTAAAATCGCAACCACAACAATGGTTCGGATTATTATCAAATTCAAAGAAGACAGCTTTATTGGGTTAGCTTAAGACACTACAATATAACTTTGGATTAGACATTAGCGTTTAGACTGTGTACTTCATATATCTAAGGTGTGGTATTTCTACCAACCTTACGTGAATTACGTAATGCTTTGTTCACCAGGCTGTTATTAGATACTTACGATTTTTCTCAAAAATCTTACATTACGTATCTTTTTTTATTCATATAAATTACTAATATATATGATCTTGTTCGCACATACAAATATTAATTGAGCTTCTTTTTCTTATATATCAACTTTCCTTGTAAGATTCTTGTTAAAACCCGTACTAATATATTACTAAGAAACTAATAAATCTGAGGTGAATAAACTGCAGCCTAATGATGTGTAGGGCTTGGCATATATATCGGGTAAAACCGATAATACGAACCGAAAAAAATTAATTGGGTTATCGATATCGAATTATTGGAAATTTTTCAGTTCTCCCAATTCTCTATCTAGTGATGTAACCCTCCCAAATTTGTCATTCAACACAGAGAAAAACAATATTGTATGGTTTATCATTTTTTTTTAGAGAGTTTACAACGGTAGAGAAACTTTATCATATTATTTATAAGGTATACATTATCTTTCATTACTTCTTCCCTCTAGAATCTAGATTGAGTTATCTTATCGGTTAAACTGATAACCGAACCGATAACGATCGATAACCGATTAACCGATAACCGATAATCGATAACTAATATCTTATCGGTCTGTGTACACACTACCCTCTCCAAACCCCACTAAATGGGATTATACTGGGTTGTTGTTATTGTTGTTGTATAAACCGATAACTGATATGTCAAATCGATAACATTCACAACTGAACCGACCGAGGTCCGCCCATAGTTATGTGTAAATTAACTCGGCGTAGTTTTTCCTGTAAAGTTCTAATTCGATCCAACTATTTTTTTTCTCCTTTATCTTTGTTCATCAAATCGCAGGTCACCTTATCCCCCAAGATAAACAATAAAAAAACTGATAACTAAGGGGACCAATTACAATTTAAGAGGAGCCTTAGCTTTGCCTGAGGAGTCTGACTTATAAGTGGAAAGTGGGTTCCAGCTTATTACAGTATAAGGCTAATTTTGCCATGTGAGGTAGGAGACCACCAGCTCACTGTGTCTGGGTCTCTTTCTCACCTTTTCTCTTTATTACTCTCTCCTCTTCCATCCTCCTATTCTTTGTTACGTGCGAATTTAGAGTTCGTGAATTCAGAAAAAATAATAAAATTATCTTATGAATATTACTAATTTTATTTATATATATATATATATATATATAATGCATGTCAAAAATAATAGATTAAGTTAAATTCATAAGAATCGCGTAAACCAAAAGAAAAAGAAAACACGAAAACAAATGTCACTTTTCAAAGGCCTTTGTCATTCTTCATCACGGGACTTCCTTCAAGTCTCTTCTATCCTTTTGGTAGACTCCAAAAACACTTACCGAAATCGTAGAATTGATGAAAAACAATTCAAAGACGTGTTTAGCTATCCTGAATTGATATCCAAGACATTTTCCCTTTCTCTCCCTTTTTTCTTGCTTTTCTCTCTAAGTATGTTTTGATTTAGTGAAATGAAAGTGACACAAAAGACACTAAACGCAATGACAACTAGAGCTCCATCACCTTAAAAAATCTCATCACTTTATTTTTTGGTTTTGTAAAACGTATCGATAACAACACCATGTGCATTATATCTCCAAGAGATAATGACCTATCACTATAAAGTCTAAAATAAATCTACTACGTGTACCCCTAATTATTATGGTGAACATAGTAGCAGCATCTGTAGAAGCATTTGCTCTAACGTCCCTTAGACGGGGAAAACTCTAACATAGCTGAAAATAATGTAAATAGTACTGAGTGTGATTTTTTTTGTATTTGTATACTCTTCTTTGTTTGCTTGTATTGTGAAGTTTTGGAACTTCTTTCTACCTCCATTGGAGCTGTATTAGTTGGGTGGTAGCAGTTCAATTCAATGGCTATTAACAGAATGGGTCCAATCTTCTATTTCTACTTTATTATAATATAATATTACCAAGCAATAGTGCAACTGACCCTTCCCCTCTCTCTCGTCCCTATAAAAAATATGTATTCCTACTAAACAACAAGCAAATGACTTTTCATCCAGTTCAACCTGCGCCTAAAGTCAATTTAAGCTTGTAGTTTAATGAACAATTTGCATTTTTAATTTAAACTACTATGAGTTAAATGTTCGTAGGTTGACGATATAACTTTTTAGACCATTCATTAAGAAGTACTTAGAATAGGAATCCATCTATAGTTAGTAATTAGCCTAAATTGATAAGTTAGAAATAAACCAAATTATCAGCTGTAACTAGTTAAAGTAAAATGAGGACGTAAAATTTCATTAGACTATTGGTATATATAAGTGTTTGACCAAAAGATATCGAAACATTTGTGATTAAATCAATTAACAAAGATAAAGAGGTAAATCTTAGTCAAACATAATAACCTCTAGATCCATAAACAAATTAGAAAATAATGCATAAGATGAAATAGGGGTGATCAATCTTATTGATATTTTTTATTTCTTCTTTTGTTAATCGATGGAGATGACTGTTTTTCATCCTCCATGAAAGATGACTTTGCCTTCCTTTTGCTAAGAAGATTACACAGGAGAGGGAAGAGAGAGAAAAGCCCATCAATGAAAGATTTCCTCCCTATATATAGTTATGGAATCCTCACTATGTTCTTGGGTTAATACACTTTCACACCACGTCCGCTTTTGTCGTTCCCTAAGTATCGTTCTTTGTCATGCGGGTGTTCTGAGTACAGGGTTTTGGACCAAACCATGTCATCTTCCATTGTCTCATCGCTTGGACAGGATCTCGGTTAGGCCGACCACAACGGTCAGATTTTGACTAATATAGTTAGTCCCTCTGTCTACCGGAGTCGTCTCTTATCGGGCCTGGTAGACGGATTATGATTGTTACACATCTAAGAGAAATCTAACTACCTACCCCTTGGGTATGGTCTTTAGATTCTAGTAACGTGACGACGTCTTTTCGATATCCTTGAACCATTGCGGCCGTTTCGAAACCGGAACATCGTTTATCTTGAAGCATTATTTATGATTACCTACAATTATGACACTCGTTCCCAGGGGATTGAACCGTTTTATGCCCTATCAACTTCAATTGGCGACTCTTTTGGGTTTCGTGCTTGGGGAATTTATGCCTCTTATAAATAGGACCGCACCATTCGATTTGACACATTTTTTGCCTTTACTTAAGAGAACTTTGTGAATCTTCTTTTCTCCCGATACTTAGAATTTTTTATTTTCTCCAGTTAGTCAGGAATTTTCGTCTTTCCTTTTCTTTATCCCTTTGCTTTATCAAATTGATTCAAATGGCTGGTGATTCTTCTTGCGCTAACCTCTTTGCCACAACTTCCGCGCCGAAAAGTGATATTCTGGCCACTATAGGAGCAAAAGTGGTAGAAGATGAGGAGGTCCGATCCCATCGGTGGCTGAGATCTTCCGCCGCCCTGGAAGCGTGGAGCGATTTCTACAGTCCCGCCGGGGAGGAGCCAAAACCTGCTCCCTTCGTCATAACTGAGGAGGGGATCGCAGAATTGAAGGCTACGTGGGGAATCGCGCGCCATGTTGAAATAATGCCGGCTGTAGGGGACGACATAGTCCATTTTGACCGCCCAGGGTATTGCGCATTCTACGCCTACCCTTGTATTGTTGGATACACGCTTCCTCTCCCTCTCTTAGTGGTAGATTTCTGCCGCTTTTATGAGGTATGCCCAATGCAACTTTCATTGTACCTGTATAAATTGTTCCTCATGCTGCTCACGTTTGCGGAGCTTGCTGGTCGTGAGATCAATTTGGGCTATCTGCTCAATATTTTCACCCCTCAACTCACTCGTGGCACGATGATTCACATGTGCCACCGAGGGTCGAAAAGTCTGGTGATGAAGATGGACGATAGAGCCAACCGTCGCTTCTATGAAAATTACTTTTATGTGCGGACCGAACACCTTATGGCGGATCTTACGGGGCTCCCTGAGAAATGGAACGTCACCCGTAAGTTTTTATGCTTTTGTCGGAGTGATGTTTGACTGCTTTCTTTTGGGTAGTACTAAACTGTGTTTTTACAATCGCGAAGCTACCTCGTACACTTGTTGATAGTATCCGCGAGTGGATGAGCTCCATCCTTCCTCATATAGCGTGTGTCCATACATGGTCGTCCTTATATGAGAAATATGGAAGTAAGCCCCTTACTGGTGAGTAATATCGTCTTTGTTTGCTATCCCTCCTCCTTCCCTTTTTACTTGGTTTCTTATGTAATGTTTGTCGATGCCAGGAAGAGTGCGAAGAGAGAGGGCTCCTCCATTAGCTTTTCGTCAACCTGCCTCGTCTGCTCGCCTTGCCTCGGTGTCTACTAACGGACCTTCGTCGAGGGCTGCTTTAGTCGATCTACGGCTACAGTCGTACATGCGGAGGTTACCCCTTGACCTGAGATTTCAGCCCCTGTTACCTCCCCAACGATGGAATCTTCCCATACCGAGGAAAGGGATAGGCCATCAAAGAGGTTGCGAGTGGAGTTCGAAATGGCTCCTTCAGCCATGATACATTTAGAAGAAGACCTTCCCTTGCAGGGATCTGAGGCGGAAGTTGATGTCGTTCCACCTATAGAGACGGCACCAGCTATTATGTCTGCCCCATCAACGAAGATTCTCACTATTGTGATTAATTCGCCACTTGCCACGACAGGGGGTCAGACTTGTGAGGCCGTTGCTACTACTTTGGACGGGCCTTCATCCTCGGTACCTGGTCGTGCTTCTTTCTCGGCCATAGAAAGGGGAAAGGGTTTCGTGGTCAACGACTATGAATCCGAGTCTGATCTTGATCCTGATGATGTTAGGATATTTGAGGAGGGTCTTACCCGTTCAGTGGTTCATGCGGGAGGGTCACCACGTATTCTTGAGATTCCGTCGGATATCAACCTTCTGGGAGATACAGAGGACCTGGTGCCACAGTTTGACCTCTTGTGCTCGCCGCCAAGAGCGAGGCTCTTTGGAACGTTCCTGATATTGATTTTATGCATGAAGTTGCCGCTATGGGCTTGAGGGTACGTTTCACTTTTCTTTAATGTTCCATTCATTTTTCTTGTTGGCCTGGCCTTAGCCTGTTTTTTTTTTCCAGACGTATATGGAGGAGATTGAAAGTGCTCGCATGGCTGATATTCGGGCCAATATTTTCCTGACGATGCTGGGGAAATATCAGCGCTATCGCGATAAGTGTCGTGAGATGCACGAGTTGTTGAAGGCGAACCCTGATGCTCGATCCTTCGACGAGGAACTGGAGAAGAGGGACCAACAACTGATGGAGGCTATTCACAGAAGTAGTGTACTCGAGGAGCAACTTTGTGCAAAGGACGAAAAGCTTGAGTTGGGCAAAAGGGTTGTTGCAAAGTGCGAATATCTTCAGGAGAAGTTGAGGTCTATACAATCTGAGATGGATTAGAACCTTATCAGGGTCGAGGCGATGAGGGCGGAGTGGATGGGGAAGTTGACCGAGTTAGAGAGAAAAGTTGTTGGTTTGGAAAATATCAAGAGTGCTTGGTCATCGGCTTTAGCAAGGGCGATGACTTTAGAGAACACCATCCGTGTCCTCCAATTCGAGCAGGAATCGGAGAGGGCGACGGCCACGCTAAAGGAAGCAAGGCTTGTGGAGCGTATCAATGAGATCGACCAAGAGGCATCGACCCTAGGGGATCGGGTCGCTGCTTTTGAGGCCTAAAAGGAGCAACTGTTGGCTCAAGTCGAATCCTCATCCGTCGTTGTTCCTCGTCATTTGCACGAGCTTTGGGTTTATGCTGAAGCCTAACGGGACATCTATAAGAGTTTGTGAGAGGTGGGGCAACGTTACCGAGGCTGCATATAAAGGAGAACGGGCGAAGGCATGGGAGGCTAGTGTTAATTGTGGATATGACTCTACAACGCCGGAAGCTGATAAGGGTGCGGGTGATGAGGGAGGATATCCTGAAGATGATGCCGAGTGAAATAGTTGCTATCTTTATTTTTTTTTTTGTTTATTATTTTTTTTTCTTGGACTCCGTTGGTTTTAGCTGTAGGTAATTTGCGGCTGTTTGCGCAGTAGCTTTGTATATAGAGGATTTTTCATTGTTACATGCCTTTTGTACTCCTTTTCCTGTTTTGCTCTTCATAATTTGATGCAAAGTAGATTTCTGCGTGCTGACTTCCCACTTCTTAGGGTACTTCAAGGTCACTCGGGTTGAGCAGAGCCTTAATGATGGCTTTCGCCAATGGGACGGTACTTTTCACCTTGTGTCGAGGTGCTAATCTATCAAAGTCCAAATGGTATCGGATTCTTTTTCTAATAGCGGCCTTAGCCGTAGGGGTTTTATTTCCGAGCTTATATCGAATTATCATCCCATCGTGAGTCCAGTTTTCTTCGGCGATGGCGTTCGGCCTTAGGGATATCATTTTGAACTCTCGTCGAAATGTTAACCCGTCGTTGTTCGATCGAGTTCGAACTCTTCTTTTTGGCAAAAGCCCTTGACCTTAAGGGTGTTACTTTGAGCTTTCGTCGAAATATTAATCCGTCATTGTTCGATCGAGGTCGAACTCTTCTTTTTGGCGAAGGCCCTTGGCCTTAAGGGTGTTATTTCGAGCTTTCATCGAAATATATTAACCCGCCGTTGTTCGATCGAGGTCGAACTCTTCTTTTTGGTGAAGACTCTTGGCCTTAAGGGTGTTATTTCGAACTTTCATCAAAATATTAACCCCGTTTTTCGATCGAGGTAGAACTCTTCTTTTTGGCGAAGGCCCTTGGCCTTAAGGGTATTATTTCAAAATTTAGTCAAAAATATTATCCCGTCGTTGTTCGATTGACATCAAACTCTTCTTTTTGGCGAAGGCCCTTGGCCTTAAGGGTGCTATTTCGAGCTTTCATCAAAATATATTAACCCGTCGTTGTTCGATCGAGGTCGAACTCTTCTTTTTGGCGAAGTCCCTAGGCCTTAAGGGTGTTATTTCAAACTTTCATCGAAATATTAACTTGTCGTTGTTCGATCGAGGTCGAACTCTTCTTTTTGGTGAAGGCCCTTGGCCTTAAGGGTGTTATTTCAATTTTTCGTCGAACTATTAACCCGTCGTTGTTCGATCGAGGTCTAACTCTTCTTTTTTACGAAGGCCCTTGGCCTTAAGGGTGCTATTTCGAACTTTCATCGAAATATGTTAACCGGTCGTTGTTTAATCGAGGTGGAGTTCTTCTTTTTGGCGAAAGCCCTTGGCCTTAAGGATGTTATTTCGAACTTTCGTCGAAATATTAACCCGTCTTTGTTCGATCGAGGTCGAACTCCTCTTTTTGGCAAAAGCCCTTGGCCTTAAGGGTGTTATTTCGAAATTTCATCAAAATTTTATCCCGTCGTTGTTCGATCGAGGTTGAACTCTTATTTTTGGCGAAGGACCTTGGCTTTAAGGGTGTTATTTCGAAATTTCATCAAAATATTATCCTCTCATTGTTCGATTGAGGTCGAGCTCTTCGTTTTGGCGAAGGCTCTTGGCCTTAAGGGTGCTATTTCGAGCTTTTGTCGAAATATATTAACCCGTCGTTGTTCGATCGAGGTCGGACTCTTCTTTTTGGTGAAGGCCCTTGGCCTTAAGGGTGTTATTTCGAACTTTCGTCGAAATATTAACCCGTCGTTGCTCGATCGAGGTCGAACTCTTCTTTATGGCGAAGGCCCTTGGCCTTAAGGGTGTTATTTCGAATTTCGTCAAAATATTAACCCTTCATTGTTCGAGCGAGGTCGAACTCTTCTTTTTGGCAAATGCCCTTGGCCTTAAGGGTGTTATTCAAAATTTCGTCGAAATATTATCACGTCATTGTTCGATCGAAGTCGAACTCTTCTTTTTGGCGAAGGACCTTGGCCTTAAGGGTGTTATTTCGAAATTTTATCGAAATATTATCCCGTCGTTATTCGATTGAGTTCGAAATCTTCTTTTTGGAGAAGGACCTTGGCCTTAAGGGTGTTATTTTGAAATTTCATCGAAATATTATCCCGTCGTTGTTCGATTGAGGTCGAACTCTTCTTTTTGGTGAAGGCCCTTGGCCTTAAGGGTGTGATTTCGAGCTTTTGTCGAAATATTAACTTGTCGTTATTCGATCGAGGCCGAACTCTTTATTTTGGCAAAGGCGCTTGGCCTTAAGGGTTTTATTTCGAACTTTCGTCCAAATATTAACCCGTTTTTGTTCCGGTTTATTGGAGAGGGGTATCTTTAAGTGGAGTCCCAGTTCGCGTGATTTTGTTTGCGTCGGGGAGTGTGATATCGGAGAGAAGGAAACACTGTTGCATTGCTCACACTTGTTTCACACACATATTGGAGTTTTTCTGTCTAACCTTTTCACTTTCCGGCCTTGAGATATCATTGGTGGATAGGACGATGAATTACGCTTTGACCTCGAGGGGTTCCCCCTCGTCGGCCTGATCTTTAAGGCCCCAGGAAGGCTTTCTTGGGACACTTTTTGTTGAGGGAGAGGAAGTATCATTTGAAGGGTATCACTTCCTAGGCGTTGGGTTTGTCTGGTGGACGATATTTCGGTAGTTCCGTAATAATTTCCCATTCTTCAGTTGAGATGTTTCCTTGTCACTCTCCCTTGCTGCGCTTGCGTTCCTGTTTGAGCAACCAACAGAAGGTGGGTTAGGATGATATTCTCCTTATCCCGATCTGATGAGTTGGTGAATGAAGGTGGATCGACGGTGTTACTTGCTCTGCTTGGCGCTTCGATGGTTGATGGGGATGGTGTTTTCTGGGTTTGGTAACGGTATTCAACTCAATTTCCCTTCCCTTTTGTGCCTTTGTTCTGTGCGGGCTAGACTTGTTTTGACTAGTTCATGGGCTGCTCGGTGTGTGGGATATGTTGTTGGTTGCAATTTTTACTTATATATAGCATCATGATCTAGGTTGGCGTGTGAGATTTACTTACCGTTCCTCTCGGTGGGTGATCATGTTTCCAGTTTTTGATCTGGAGGAGACTAGGAAGTTTTCACTAGGAAATCCCTACCGACGGCGTCAAATTGTTTGACCAAAAGATATCGAAACCTTTGTGATTAAATCAATTAATAAAGATAAAGAGAAAAATCTTAGTCAAACATAATAACCTCTAGATCCATAAACAAATCAGAAAATAATGCATAAGATGAAATATGGGTAATCAATCTTATTGATATTTTTCGTTTCTTCTTTTGTTAATCGATGGAGATAACTGTTTTTCATCCTCTATGGCAGATGACTTTGCCTTCCTTTTGCTAAGAAGATTACAGAGGAGAGGTAATAGAGAGAAAAAGCCCCCATCAATGAAAGATTCCTTCACTATATTTAGTTATGGAATCCTCGCTATGTTCTTGGATTAATACACTTTCACACCATGCTGGCTTTCGTCGTTTCTTGAGTATCGTTCTTTGTCATAGCGGGTATTGTGAGTACATGGTTTTGGAGCAAACCATGTTGTCTTCCACTGTCGCGTCACTTGAACGGGATCTCGGTGAGACCGACCGCAGCGATCAGACTTTGAAAAATACAATAAGGTTCTATTATATCCTTTAAACTATTATGGCGCAGTGTTTATTTCACCAAGCTTTAATTTTTTCCACATTTCATAGATTACATAGAGCACCAATTTGAACTTTATTTCTAAACCTCACATGATGACAAGAATGTAGTTGAATACTGTTTTTTTGGTTCTTATACTAGTCCTAATAGGAAGTAGGAATACTAACCAGAAATTGAAGATCTCGTTATCAGTGACCAAGAATTTAATTAAGAGTATTAAGATCTAATATATGTGTATAAAAAGTATTACTACTAATATTCAACAAACTTATACAGTATACGTTTTTTAACGAATATATTTAACTTATAGTCCTTGAACTTATGTGGGTCCCACAACTACTCGGCCAGAAGAATTTTTATGGTAGACATATATACATGTAAAAAATGTAATAAAAGAAAATTATAAAATATTAGAAGCCGAAACCACTTGGCATGCTCGTGCCAAAGGAAATAAAAAAAACATCTACCTAGTAATCGTATACAGGATTCCAAATCACGTGGCCTTGCGCTGTGTTGCACCTTTCTTTTCTACCATTTTCTGGGATTCTGTTCTATTAGAGCGCTGTCCTTCTTTTTAGACGTGATACATACTTGTATAATAGTATTGGCCATGAAATATTTTTTATTTAAGAAATTAAGAGGATAAAAAAAAGGGGCAAAAGTGTAAATAGAATAACGACCAAAAGTAGAAGGACAACTGTTTTTGACGGGAAATCAGTAAGAAGCCGTTACAAATTCGCGAAAGCCGCCAAGGGCATTTTCGGAAAGAGTGATTCGTAAGTTTCCATGTTAAGCATTGGAAGCCATTACTCCTTCCTGACTAACCGTCTGGGCTTCTGTACATTATTTGTAGTGAAGACCAAGACAACTAAAAAAAGAAGAGAAAAATAAAATAATAACATATATTATATATATACATAAAATATTAAATTTTTCTTAAAAAATTCATATATATCATTAAAAATTATTTAAAAAATTCATATATATATATATGTATGTATGTATGTATGTATATGTATGCATAAAAATATGCATATCATTTTACTTAAAAACTATGATGTCATATGTTGTAGTAATTAAAAAAATTTATATTATCGGATTAAGTTGTCTATCGAGTTTTTGACCTATAATAAGAGGAAGCTCCAAGACCAAATCATAACCTAAAACTGAAGTATTAATCAATTAGATTGCATTGATAATAGCAACATATTCTTTTTAATTTTCTATTTGGTCGAAACTAATTATTTCGTATTTGCACCATTAAACATGGAAGCACTCTATTTAATGATAAATGGTTCTTATACTTCCACCATAAATCATAATCTTTAATGATTATTATCTGTGTATAATAAGTGTGTGTTATTACTTAGCAAAATGTTATGTAATCTGTTACAAGTGATATAGATATGTTTGTAATTGGTATGTAGTTATTACTATACTTAAGCGAAAAATAAAAATAAAAACAACAAAAAGGGAAAAAATGAAAAGAAAAAGGAAATAGAAAGAAAGAAGTTGTAGTTGTCATAGTTGTTACACTACTAACACACACAATACTCACACCCACTGTCACAATCTCCATCTTCTGAAATACTCCTCCTACACCCATTTTCATTTCTCTATTCCCTCAACTATCCTTTTTCTCAATCTTCTTGCATTTTTTTTCTAACTAGCTTTCTTTGTTCCTCACCGACTCAATTAGCTGCTGTTGTTGTTGCATCACTTTCTGCCCTCTTAATACTTCCTTTCCAATTCCGTGAAAAAACAATCTTCTCTTCTTCTAACTGTTTTTCCCACTTTCATTTCTTTTGACTCTATTATTTTCTTGAGAATTTTGTTATGGAAGCAGCTAATGGGGAGGATTGTTGTGTTAAAGTGGCAGTTCATATTAGGCCACTTATTGGAGATGAAAAACTTCAGGGTTGTAAAGATTGTGTCTCTGTTGTCCCTAACAAGCCTCAGGTACTCTAATGTGATTCTTCAGATTCACCATTTTTGCGCTGAATTGGAGCTTTTTTTCGAGATCTGGATCTTATTGTCATACTTAAGCTCTCAAATATTTAAGCTTAATTGCTTTTTATTGGACCTTATGGATTCTGCATGTTTTAGTTTAAGCCTAGTGTTTGTGTAACCGGAGTTTTTACTCTGATAGTTTGTGACGAAAAATGGCGAAGAATCTAACATTCCATCTGCCTGATTGAAGGATGCTAATCCAATTTTCTTTGATTTCTTTCTTCTTAATACATTTTGGGTGGGGTGAGGAGAGGGAAGTTGAAAAGGACTTGACTCGAAGGATTTGATTTTTGTTTGATTGTTTCAAGTGTGGTTCTAAATTGGGGAAAAGGAACTTTTTTTTTTTTTTTGGTGCTATCAGGGTTTCATACATGGACTAAAATCCTATTTCCCTAAACTTTTTTTTGTTGCTTCATTTAGATCTGCAACTGACTTTTCTTCTTGAGTTTTGTTGTTTTAGCAACTTTAATACAACTCACCTGGGTAAAGATTAAGGCTTTCCAAAAGAATCATGCATGTCAACTAATTCCCTTATGCTACTATTTTTGTTCATGTGAAAAGCTTAAACTTCATAGATTGGACTGAGTTCTTTCTCCATATTGATAATTAATAATTACCATTTTTCAGTCTCTTTTATCCTAATTAAATTAATATGCTGCTGCTTTCTAATAACCTTCACTTCTGATAATTGGTTGGGCTTGCAGGTGCAAATTGGAACACATTCCTTTACTTTTGATCATGTTTACGGGAGCACTGCTTCTCCCTCAACTGCCATGTATGAGGAGTGTGTGGCTCCTCTTGTTGATGGTTTGTTCCAAGGTTATAATGCCACCGTTCTTGCTTACGGCCAGGTAAATCATTTTGGTATACTAGAAGTGTGGGTCTGTAATAGAAGCTATAGTTAAATCCAAGCAATTTTTTTCCATATTCTTTCAATTTACATTTCAATACAATGCAGACAGGTTCGGGAAAAACATACACAATGGGCACCGGTTTCAAAGATGGTTTCCAAACTGGACTAATTCCCCAAGTTATGAACTCTTTGTTCAACAAGATTGAGGCTTTGAAGCATCAGGCAGAATTCCAGTTGCATGTGTCTTTTATCGAGGTTTAGTAACTCATTTCTTTTCTTTTGTTTTTTTTAAGTTCACTGAGTCTTCGCTTACACATGCCCTTAAAACTTTTCCTGTGATTCCTTGTGATTCCTTTTTCATTTGTTGATGCTTTAAGCATTTCAGTTCCTGGCGAGTATTTGTCCGAGCAAACTGCTTTTGAAACTAAAGCATCCTCAATGTTCTAGTAGATAACTCTTATGTTCCCTAAACTGATGCACTTATTTCTTTTCGTGTAGTTAAGATCACTTAAAGAACTAATTGATAAGAAAACTGAGGGACTTTGTTAATTGAGTATGTCGCCTTCTATTAGGATTTAGCCATAGTAGGATTATACTTTCATGATGGACTCAAAGTGTTCATCAAGTCCAAATTCATGCTGCATTTGGCAACTCTGCACAGGATCGACTTTGCTCATGGATTATGCATTTTCCCGACTTCTTTTAGTAAGATGATATTGGATTTTGTGTTAATTGTTCAAATATGTAGTTTCTTGTCAATGCAGCATCATACAATAGTCTGCTTTCAATTCTCTTTACTTGGAACCTATAGACAAAATCAAACATCATTTCTAGATGCTAACTTCTTTTCCCCTATCATCTTGTTCTTTGTATAGACCAGATATATTTTTTATTTGAGTGATGTTACACATACTTTGTGACAGTACTTATGCAGCATTTTTACTAAGATAATTCTTTTTCCAGATACACAAAGAAGAAGTACGAGATTTGCTGGATGCTATTTCTGTTAACAGATCAGAGACAACAAATGGACACTATGGAAAAGTTGCTATTCCTGGGAAACCCCCAATACAAATTCGTGAATCTTCAAATGGTGTTATTACATTGGCAGGATCCACCGAACGCAGTGTGAGAACGCTCAAAGAAATGGCTGACTGCCTGGAGCAAGGATCTCTTAGCAGGGCCACAGGCAGTACAAACATGAATAACCAATCAAGGTTGGAACCTAGTTAATTGTATAGTGTACTCTCTCCTCCTTTGCTTATTTTGGTCTGAAACATGATATACTCTCATCCATCTCAAAAAAAAAAATGATATACTCTCACATGAAACTCCTAAATTTAAAAAGAAAAAACTGTCGTTAATTTTTTTTCTTTTTAATTTTCTTTTTTTGGGGGGTTGGGTGGAAGTGTCGGTGAACTTTTGTGCGTGTAAGTGACGATATGAGTTGAGCTTAAATGAAGAAGTGAGGATTCATGTAGCGGACCCCAACTTTTTTGGGACTGAAGCATAGTTATAATGTTCTGATAATTTACTAAAGAACTTGGTCCTTTGTCAAGAAAGAAATTATTTAAACACGTAAGACTTTGACACTTGAATTTATTAACACAAATGAAAGAATACAAGCAAACTAACAGGGAGAGTTCTTAAATCCAGTTTTGTTGCTTGTGTCCTGAAGGATCGAGTACTGACTCGTGAAAGATGCATTCTTTCTGTTAAATAATTTGTAAATATTTATTTATCCCCTTTTTGTTTTCACTTTTTCAGTCGCTCTCATGCCATATTCACCATTACAGTGGAGCAGATGCGCAAGACTAGTTCTAATGACGGCCACAGCAATGAATGCATGACTGAAGAATATCTTTGTGCCAAGCTGCATTTGGTAGATCTTGCTGGTTCAGAGCGAGCAAAACGAACAGGATCAGATGGTCTCCGTTTCAAAGAAGGTTCTTGTTTTAACATTCTTGCTGTCTTTGAAAGTGTCTCTTTCATGGCGGTTATTAACCTACTTGTCCACCACAGGAGTTCACATTAATAAAGGCCTTCTTGCACTTGGAAATGTTATTAGTGCACTTGGGGATGAGAAAAAGCGGAAAGAAGGCGTCCATGTTCCTTATCGAGACAGTAAACTCACCCGACTATTGCAGGTTTGACATGGTTCCATGTTTTAGGTTGTTCCAATATTTCATCAAGTCACTAAAATATTAAACACAAGGAGAACCAGCTCTAAGAATTGGGAAAAACATTTCATATTTCTGTCTGAGCATCTCCTCATTTGTGTGCTATATGCTGGAGCTCTGAACGAACAGGTGTGAAGAGAACTCATTTGATCAAAGTAATCCAAAAGCAGCTTTTGCCTCATTTGATCAAATGAGTTCTCTTTGCACCTGTTTGTTCTTAAAATGGTCATTGACATATCAGGGGCACCTCTTGCTTCCCAATTTGTTGATAGTTATGATGCAATCTTGATAATAAATAGTTTCCTGAATATCTTTCCAACATCCAATCTGAATAAGTCCAATCCTTTTCCTGTGATGTAATCAGATTTCTAACATTGAAAGGTTCCCCGAAATCCTTGCTCCTTGGTACTCTTTATTGTAATAATAAAATGTCAGCTGGCCTTAGTTATAAGTTTTTCTCACGGGAGAATTTATCACATAAAAGAAGAAGTCATCTCGTTGGAAAGGAATTAAATTGGAAAATGAACACTGCGAAAATTGTGGGCTGAGTTTGGCAATAATACAATATTAGGGCGCCTTGTTATTTTAGGACTTGGTAATATCATCATCTTTTAAAGTTGATTTTTTTTTTGACTCTTTGTTTCTCCCTTGTTGATTTTCTAGTCTATTTATTTAGTTATTTGTTTATTTGTTTATTTTTTCTAATGAAGTGTTTTTGGCAAATGACAGGATTCACTTGGTGGTAACAGTCGGACTGTCATGATTGGTAATTCCCGTTTAACCCCTTATTCTTTCTAGTTTGAATGGTTTGTGAATAGCATAGTGAAGAACCTATTATGTGTCTCAGTCTTGCTGAACTTTTCTACATTTAAGTCTTGCCAAAGAAAGCATTGTGACCGTGACTCAGTGATATTAACTATATACTTTCTTCTGGACCTAGAATAAACCATGCTAAACTGCCAAATGCACAAGTGTACAGATTTTCTAATAAGTAGTTTGTCACTCTCGAAATGAACGCTCTAGTTGCTTTTTGATCATGAATGCACGTCACAGTTTTAGCATTTAAGCAGCAGTTGATTACACTAAATTGTTTCTGTTCACTGGATAATGAAGTGGCTCTTCAGAGATCTTTGCTTCGGAGACTGCAAAGCTTGCGTTTTCTAATGACTTGCACAAGCTTGGTTTCTCTTTAGATTTAGGTGAAAGCCTCTTCTTTATTCTTCTAGGTAAATTATGATATTGAACACAGACCTTGACATCAGTTTAACTTCTTTCCAAATTGCTTGTTTAATTCCCCTCTCATTGTTTTTAAGCCATCTATTGTTCTTTTCATCTTCTTGAGCCGAGGGTCTATCGGAAACAACCTCTCTACCCCCATGGTAGGGGTAAAGTTTGCGTACACACTACCCTTCCCATAGCCCAGCTCTACTGGGTTGTTGTTGTTCTTTTTGTTGTTGTTGTTGTAGTTGTTGTTGTTGTTGTTGTTGTTGTATTGCTTTCAAGCCTGTTAGCTGTGGGTGGGTGATATGTGGATGGTTACGATAGTTTGGCACACCTAATGAGGTGTATTTATCTGGCTCATGACAACGCAATTTTATGAAGACATCTTACCTTATCAGTTAAAAGGAGAAAAAATCTAAGGAAATAAAAGTGGTCTTTGGAAGAATGAACTAAAGCTTATCTAAAGTAACAATCAATAGTTGTATCTTATTTAATTAGAGCTGTTATCCTTCTTTCTTGCCAGGCTTTGGGATGTTTCCATGCCTTGTCCTGCGACAAGCAGATTCCTTTTGTATTCTTGCTTATCAGTGTTGTCAAAGGCGCGCTTAAGCCCTGAAGCGAGGCTCAAAACACGTTGAGCGCTTTGCCTCACTTTGTGGGCGCTTTAGTGTTGCATCAAAGCTCTAAGGCATACTTTCCTTGCCAATGAGTGTAATCCTGAAAATGCAACCTTAAACAATTGATATTTCACTTTATTGTGAATTTTTTCCAATTTCTTCGTCTATATATTTGTTATTCATGCTTATAATGATTAGTCTTGGATTTCATGCATATTTTTGCTTTTTCTCCCCTTGCGCCTTTTTTCATTAAAGCCCACACTTTATTTGCGATTTGCGCTTAAAGCCCCAATGGGCCTTAGAGCTTTTTTGCGTTTTTCGCCTTTGATAACACTGTTGCTGATGGTTTATGTATTTTCCAGCATGCATTAGTCCTGCTGATATAAATGCTGAAGAAACTTTGAACACTCTTAAATATGCGAATCGGGCTCGCAATATTCAGAACAAGCCAGTTGTAAGTCTAGTGACAAACCTTATTTCATGTATCTTCTTATCATTTCTGGATCAAGAATCTAAAGTAGTTTTCCTTAAATGATGTCCAGATCAATCGAGATCCTGTATCTAGTGAGATGCTGAAGATGCGGCAACAACTAGAGTATTTACAGGCAGAACTCTGTGCCCGTGGGGGAGGTGCTTCCTCTGAGATTCAGGTAAATTTTTGATGTGCTCTGGTGTAGATGTCAGCAGACTACCTTTTTAATTAAATATTAAATAAAGCTCTGGACCATCTTCAGTCTTACTAAATGACAATGGAGATCTCAATTTGAAATTTCATGTCTAGGTACTCAAGGATAGGATTTCATGGCTTGAAGCTAGTAATGAGGAGCTAAGCAGAGAACTGCATGAGTACCGCAGAAAAGGCTCTGGCACTGAGCAATGTGGAGCTGAAGTGAAGGTATACATTGAGCTCCCCTCACTTGTAGAATCCATTTTAAGCTCCCAGGGCTTTGGTCTAGTGGTAGGAATGTAACTTGTGATGCGTGGCTTAGTAGGCGGCTAGGCGCACGTCACAGACAAAAAGTCTGGTAACTGGTATTTAAGTGAAGAAGGGTAGTGGGGCGGGCCCATTATCCACCGAGTTTCGAACCATGAGTCACTGGTCCCCAGGGTTTTCTCGATTATCAAAAAAAAAAAAAAAAGAAAAAAAAAAGAAGAAGAAGAGGTATTCTTATCCAACTTAGTTGCTTAACAAATTCTTCATCTCTATTTCAGGCTAATGGTGTCTTTTCAGTAAAAAGCGAAGGCCTCAAAAGGGGCTTGCAAAGTATAGAGTCATCTGACTATCCAATGAATGAAAACGGTACGTCACTCTCCAACTTTTTGTACTAGGTTACAGGGTATATATTCCGATGACTATGTTTGATCTGGGATGTTTTCAGGAAGAAAAGCAATTTTCACTGTCTTAAGAATTTAAAATCTAAATGTTGAAGTGGTTCGGTATTCTTATTTGGAGCCAGTCTCTGTACTGCCAGGTGATTCAGGAGATATGGATGAAGAAGCAGCAAAGGAGTGGGAACATACCCTCCTGCAAGACACAATGGACAAAGAATTGAATGAGTTAAATAGGCGCTTAGAGCAGAAAGAGGTAAGGCAGACTCTTGATTGCAATGCTGTGATAGCAAAGTAGATGTTCTTAACATTACACCAATTTGTT
>MU705666.1:32445-48220 GCA_026770625.1 Nicotiana glauca | reverse complement strand
GGCCTTTCGACATTTCCGCGAGGGAATATTTCAGGGTTGTGCCCGCAAATTATTTAAAATGACTCAAAGTGGCTATTCTTGCAAAAAGGGCCTTCCGGCGTCTTTTGAGGGACATTCGGCTTATTTTAAACAAGAATAGCATCACCCGACTTATTTATAACAAAATCAACAATTTTGACATATTTTTTGGCTATTTTTGCAAAAAGGTGTGGTTGGACCCGTCAAGGGTTGTCTACGTATCTCACACGTGAGAATCAAACCAGCGTAGTTCGGGCCGATTGGCCAAAATTCGAACAATTTTTGACCAACAAATTACCCTCCATTTTTCCAAATATTTTCTTCTTCTTTTTTTCATTTTCATTTTTCAAAAATCCAATAGCATTTCGGTACTATTTGGGCATTGGATTTTTCCACAATAAATGATTATCCTCCCTTAGTCCTAACACTGCTATTTTTCACATTTTTCACTCATGGTATACAAGCCGGTCAACATGTAATATGCACCAGGATGGTCATTTTAATTCGGGTCACCTGTCCTAGGCGGACCCAACCCCTGTGTTGAGTCCCCTAAGTCAGAATGCACATGATGCAAATAAACGCCCTACTAGGGATCCGGCATGAGTTTGTTGTTCATCTAAGTTCAAAATCTAGGTATTTGTTCTAGACTGTGCACCCGAGCGGACAACTCGGATCGAGGAGGGGGCTACGTATCGGGGACCCGCGGGATCGTCCGGCTTAGTAACTTGTCCGGCCTCTTTCTTATTTTAGGTATGACACTAACAGAATAGGGCGTCTCAACCAGTAAGCATATCCCCGGAGGTAAGAAAAGAAGGGTTTTCGGCACAGTTTATATTTACAGTTCAAACAATATCAAAGCGGTAAAGCAATTATCACATTTAATCCAAGATGCACATGAGGCAAGCAAACGTCCTATGAATTTTTATTCTTCTAGGTTTTAAAACCTGGGTCTGTGATCTAGACTGTGTACCCGAGCGGACTACTCAAGTCGAGGAGGAGGTTACGTACCGAGAACCAAAAGGCCATCCGGCTTAGTAACTTATCCGGCCTCTTTCTTATTCAAGGTATAACACTAACAGAATAGGGAGTCTCAACCAGTGAGCACATCCCCGGAGGTGAGAAGTGAAGGGTTTCACCACAATTTATATCAAAGTGGTAACAAACAACATTTTGCACATTAAGCATGGAACATGTAGGAAAATCAGATATAACCAAATACAACAATTTAACTGAGCTCGAATTCTTAAACCCTGAACAGAAGTTCTGGGTTTCCTATCCCCAGCAGAGTCGCCAGAGCTGTCACACCTCCTTTTTACTGAATTACACCCCGGGAAAGGATATAATAAAGGAGTTTTTCCACTTTAAGGACAATCGGAACGGGATTTGTTATTTTTATTTCAGAGTCGCCACTTGGGAAATTAATGGTGTCCAAAGTCACCGCTTGAATCCCGAACCGAGAAAATATGACTCTGTTAACAGTCTGCGAGCCAGAAATCCGGATAATAAATTATGTTAACTTGGGAGAAGGTGTTAGGCATTCCCAGATTTCGTGGTTCTAGCACGGTCACTCAACTGTTGTATTTGATTTTATCTGATTTTAATACATGTTCTACTTTTATGTGCCTTTTTATTAATCGACCGCTTTTATTTATATTTATTATTTATTTTTAAGAATTGCAACATCGTAAAAATGCATCTCGAATCACGCCGTACCACTACGCCCGTGACTTTTAACACATTTCGATTTCGTTGAGATTTGGATTTGGGTCACATGAAATGCACACCCGTATTAGGAAAGTAATATTATTATCAATCGCGCCTAAAGCAACTACGCGTTTATTATCTTTGTGGAAAAGTCCGTGGAATTCGCTAAAACGGTCCATCCCAATTCTAAGTATTTTTTTAATTATTGAGGGCCCCGCAGTTTGTATTCTCGCTTAGCGAGGCTCGCCTCATTGTTATTTAAAGATCGATCCTAGAGCAACTATAACTTTTCGATTCACTTCTGTCTCTAAAATAGTGAAACGATCCTACCTACTTCATATATTTGAGAAGGCTAAACACTTTCGGGTTCAATTGACCCAACCTAGTAATTATTTGCAAAGACGGGATATCTTGGGCCTATGTTGCGAAACTCAAATTCCAGTGCATGATCCAAATTTAAAAGGCAATTGTAAAATGTGACTTCCTTTTACTATAGAATACGATAACCACATTAGAGGTAGTGGTTCAATTTTTGTTATGGTACCAATAGCCTAAGTAACATTTCAGATTCAGAACCAAACAACTATATTAAGACTAGTTACACTCAACACTATTCAATTAATACAGAACCGCTGGATTTAATATATGAAAATGTAAGCCTGTTTCCACATTGCTAAATAAACGGCTAAATTACATTATACTACACTACAGTACTTGAATAACACCAGTTGAATTACTAGCTATTAGTTCACATGACCATCAACTCGTCCTTCATGAATTAAAAATAGTCATCAACAGTCTAACTACTCCATAGTTTTCAGTCCATTACATATCATCATTCCAAGCAGTCTACCACATATAGTCTAATCAATGAATTTAACTAACTAATTGTGAGACAATTAACTACTGAAATAGCAAAAACTCGAAGAAGATCAGGCAACCATTGCACTTTCATTCCATGGAAAGTATTACACCAAAATAGGCTGAAATGTGTACCTGAGAATTAAATCAACAGAGGAATGTGAGATCAGCAGCAAGACAGTAGGCAGCAACCACAATTTGAACTCAAACAGCCTTAATTATGCCACATTTTCAACCCAGAAATGATTTGAATTTGCAAAAATATTTCAGGATCAAATAGAACTATCAATCTAACTCAAAATCCACTTGAATGACCCCAAAACAGATCGAAAACCAATCCAGATGCTTCAGAGAACCTTCAGCTACTAGAACAATGAGATTTGATAGCTAGAAATCAAAATTAACTGGGATGTTCTAATGTAACAGTACTTCTCTTTGGTTTCTTATTGATTTTTGGATTGTTTTTGGGCTTTTGACATGAATTCAGGTTGTAAAAGAGAAGAATGTGATCTGGAAATGTTAATTCCAGATCTGGAACATAGCAGATATTTTTTGGGGATTTTCTAGGGTTCAAAACTTCTGATTTTCAGGCAAATACTGCCTATTTATAGAACTAAAAATTGGAGGGAAACTCAATTTCAGTATTTTCAGATTAGTCCCCTCTTTTTTGGACTTGTTAAACAAATTACTACACTTATTTTGTTAAAACTTGCATTAAATCCTATTCTAGAATATTCTAGTTGCTTCTACTATGTTCCTACCCCTTGAATTGTCTATTTTACCCTCACTTGCATTCTATTTTTACTAATTCTACCCTTTTCAATACCTATAATACCCTTGAAACTAAGCTGAAATTACCATCAACCTATTCTAAAATTCCCATAGTGCCCTCACTTCCCATTCAAAATTACCAATCTTAACCAAACCCTAAACCTTAAACAGCTATAACCAAACAAACCTCTTAGAATCAATTCAACTAAATCTAATTAGGGCTGGAAATTAATTCTCATCATCATTAAAACTTATTAAACACTGAATTAAGGAACAAATCACAGAAATTATAAAAATCAAATCAAAAGATAGAACAAATAGAAATAAAATCCAACTGATATTACATACTAATTATACTAATGGGTTATCAGGAATCATCGCGGAATTAACAGAAACTTCATGAAACAAAATCAGAAAACTATTAACCAACAATTATCAAAACAGGATTATAAACTCACAGTAATTAATGCCAACCTATTATGAATTAAGCCTATCAAAATATGCGAAACCTTAATCTACATTTAAACTACCTGAAATCTATGAACTAACCATATAATTCCTGGTTACCACAATCTTATAAACGAATTCAAAAATTAACAAACAGAGATGAAGAAGAAAAGAAAAATAAAAATAAAAACAGGAACACAACCAAGAATATGGACTTACTGATTCACTGCGTTTTATTTTTTTGAAAACTTTCTTTCTTCTTTTCCTTCTTTTTCTGAACATCTGGCCAGATCTTCAAGCGAGGATGATGATGATTCGAGGAAAAAGAACGTATATCAGGACTGAGGAGGGTGGGAGGAACTTGGGGTGTGCATGCGGTAGGGTTTGGACGTCGGCGCCGCCACCGGAGAACTCAAGGCGGCGCTAGGGTTTCGAGATTTGGAGCAGTTTTAATGGTATTTGGGGCGAAAGATTTACGGGTTCGAAGAGAGGATGAGACGGAGAGTCTTTTGGTGCTGGTTTGGTTAGAAACGGAGACCCGCCGCCGCCGTGGGCAAATTCCGGCGGGCGACGGGGGGGTGTCTGCGGCGGGGCTGTCATTACAGAATAGACGAAAGAGGAGATTGATATTAGGGTTAACAAACCCATTTGATTAATTATGTAACACTGATGCTGGACCATTGGATTAAAAGGGATCAAAGGTCAGGATTAAACGACGCTCAAACGGCGTCGTTTCGGGCTCAGGATTTTGGACCGGATGGGGTTGGTTTGGGCTGGCGGTTTGAGGGGTATTTGGGCCAAAATTTTGGCTGTAAAACTTATAGGCTTTTGTATTGTTATTATTTATCACCTTTTGTATTTTTATTTTGATTTTGTTTTCATTTTGTATTTTTTTGTATTTTGTATTTTTTTGGTATTTTTCTGATTTTGTAAAAATTAAAATAAAACCTAACTAAACTATTTAACTCCTAGAATTTATTTAATATCACTATTTAGAGTTGAATGCAATATTTATCAATTAAAATTGCCCAAGAATTATTTTTTGGGATTTTCTTTGAATTGTTATAAAATGAATTAATACCTACTAAATGCGAAATTAATTTCCTAAATGCAAATGCATATTTTTTATAATTTTTTATTTGACTTAACATGCACAAATACCATGCAAACAATTAACACAAAATTCACACAAATTGTAAAAAAAAAATAATAAATAAGAGAAAACTGTTTCGTTTGAATTTTATGGGAATAAACTCATATATAGGGTAAAAATCACGTGCTCACAGTGGGCCAATAATAATTGGCTCGTATTATGCAGCGTACGAGGGTGCGGTTGCCTGTATGGGCGCTGCAGTGACCCTCGTGTACCTCTTCGAGTATTGGTCTCGTTTGGTGCGGCCCTAGGCACTTGGCTAGGGGTCCGCCAAACGTCCTTTTGTAGAGCTCGTGGTTTATCAAGCAATACATGGAGGCCTGTACGAGGAGCTTCTTTGCTTTTTTTTGTCGAATGAGAGTGTACCATCCTGCAGATAGGATACAAATTGGTTGTGCCAGTCCCAAGTCAAATTTAAAGAAAGTACCTCAGTGTGATCAATGGCTGAATATAGGAGGGTGACCATGCTTTCTCTGTCGAAGTTTTTAGTGGCTGCGACCAACTTTGCCAAGCCGTCTGCTTCGATGTTCCGTGCTCTCGGAATTTGTTCGAAGTGGCACTCGTCGAACTCAGTCATTAATCTGTGGATCTTTGAGGAATTTGTTTGAAGTGGCACTCGTCGAACTCAGTCATTAATCTGTGGATCTCTGACTGATATTTTTGCAATCTCTGCTCTTTGATTTGGTAAGTCCAGTGACCTGGTTCAATACGAGTTGGGAGTCGCAGTGGAGAACGAGTCGTTGAGCCCCGTATTTGATGGCTAGTTTCATACCTACAATAACGGCCTCGTACTCGGCCTCGTTGTTAGTCATTTGGGGGCACCGCACGGACTGGAAAATTATTTTGCCCGTGGGGACCTCAAGAATGAGTCTCAGTCCTGATCCCGAGGCATTAGCGGCGCCGTCAGTGTACAGAGTCCATAAGTCGGTGTTGGAGGGGGTACTACGTGCCTCCAGTTCCGCCTCTGGCAGTATTTCTGGGCCGAAATCGGCTATAAAGTCCGCAAGTACTTGCGACTTAATAGTGGTTCTCGGGTGATATGAGATGTCGTGCTCGCTGAGCTCTATAGCCCATATGGCGAGCCTGCCTGATAATTCAGGCTTATGTAGGACGCTTCTCAAGGGGAAGGTCGTTACTACTTTTATGGGGTGGCATTGAAAATAGGGTCGGAGCTTTTGTGAAGCTACGACCAATGCCAGGGCTAATTTTTCAAGGTGTGGATACCGTGTTTCGCGTCCACTAAGGTTTTGCTGATATAGTAAATTGGAGATTGTGTACCTTCATTTTCGTTGACCAAGACTGCGCTGACAGCGACCTCAGAGACGGCCAGATATACCAGCAGGGGCTCGCCCGGGCTCGCTTTGACCAGTAGTGGTGGCGAAGATACGTATGCTTTCAATTTTCTCAAGGCTTCGATGAATTCCTCGTTCCATTGTAATCCGTTGTCTTTTCTCAACACATTGAAAAATTTATGGCACCTGTCGGAGGACTGCGAGATGAATATGGATAGGGCGGCTATTCACCCCATCAACTTTTGTACATATTTTTTGGTGTTCAAAATCTCAGGTATTGCATCTATTGCCTTGATTTGATCTGGGTTGACCTCGGTTGACCTCGATGCCTCGTTGGGACACGAGAAATCCTAAGAATTTTCTCGAGGCTATGCCGAAGGCGCATTTCTCGGGGTTCAGCTTCATCCCGTACTTTCTTAGTATTTCGAAGGCTTTTTTCAGGTAGTCGATGGGGTCTTCTTTCTTTGCTGACTTCACCAGCATATCATCGATATAGACCTCCATGGTCTTAC
Organism: Nicotiana glauca; assembly: GCA_026770625.1. Classification (NCBI taxonomy): domain Eukaryota; kingdom Viridiplantae; phylum Streptophyta; class Magnoliopsida; order Solanales; family Solanaceae; genus Nicotiana; species Nicotiana glauca. Next base: position 41,462 of record MU705666.1, on the reverse strand, counting down.
CGAGCTATTGTTTGAACATTCTGGTGACCAGTCTCTGGTACGTGGCCCCCGCATTTTGAGCCCAAAGGGCATTACCTTGTAGTAGTATGTCCCTTGGTGGGTGATGAAAGTTGTTTTCTCCTGGTCCTCCTCGACCATCATGATTTGGTTGTAGTCGGAGTAGGCATCTAAGAAGCTCAATATTTCATGTCCCGCGGTGGCGTCGATCAATTAGTCGATATGGGGTTGTGGGAATGAATCCTTCGGACATGCCTTGTTCAGATCAGTGAAATCCACACACATTCTCCACTTCCTGTTTTTCTTTTTCACCATGACAACATTAGCGACCCATTGGGTGTACTTCGATTCTTTGATGGAACCGTTGGCCAGTAATTTATCTACCTCCTCGCTGACCGCTTTATTAGTGGCGGCGTTGAATTTCCATCTCATCTGTCGCACGGGCGGATGTAATGGATCGACGTTCAGCTTGTGGGTGGCGATGTCTCTCGGGATTCTCGGCATATCTAAATGGGAAAAAGCAAACAAATCTGCATGGTTAGTTAGGAATTCACGATACTTACTCGGGTTGGTGAGGCCGTGCCCGATGTAGGCTTTCTTTGTGAGGTCGGCGTCGTCTAACTGGACCGAGTCGAGATCTTCGACCGTTGCTTTACAGGCTTTCACGACATTGGGGTCTTTGATGGCGTCCGTTGTCAGGTTGACTTTAGTCCCCGACACGGCTGATTGCTATGCTTCTGCACTCGCCCCTTTTAGCTGTTTGGTGTGGGTGCAATCTTGAGCTATTTTGGAGCATTCCTGTGCGGTGCGCGTCTCGTCTCGAATGCTGAATACCCCCATGGGGTGGGGAATTTGATCACTTGGTAAAAACTTGAAGGGGATGCTCGCATGGCATGTATCCATGGGCGTCCTATGATGACATTGTAAGCCATTTCCTAGTTCATAACGTGGAAAGTGGTTTCCAGCGTAACCCCTCCTGCCAAAACGGGCAGTAATATTTCTCCGGATGTCTGTTCCACTGCATTTTTAAAACCAGTTAGTGTTATGCAACGCGGTATTGCCTTACCCTCGAGTCCCATTTGTACGAGGACCCTCGGGTGGATAATACAGGCGCCACTTCCGTCGTCAATCATGATTCTTTTAACATCCATATCAGCGATACGTAAAGTGAAAACTAGAGCATTGTAATGAGGGAAAGGCAAACCGTCGGCATCGGACTTATCGAAGGTGAAACTATCTTCGAAGTCGTCACACCGTTCATAGGCGATGGTTCGTTTTAATTTGTGTGTGGTGGCGAACTTGACGTGTTTGATTGCTGAGTCGTCGCCGCCTCCGACGATTATGTTTATCATGCATGCTGGGGAGGGTGGCTTTGGCGGCCCATGGGGTTATTCCCCTCCGCGCGCAAAGTTTATTTTTCCTTTGTCACTGAGCAGTTCCCTCAGGTATCCCTGGTTCAGCATCCTGACCACCTCTTGCCGTAGGTCTATGCAGTCTTCGATTTCCTTGTAGCGGGTTCTGATTTCATCTTTTGTGGCCACTGCACCTTGGTACCCATCTTCTCCAGTGCGTACACTATTTCTGAAGGAGAGACGCAAAAGTTATGGGCAGATAATAAAGGAGGTGTAGCTCTTTCGTTTCGGAGTGGGGCGACGTATCGCTGTAGAGCATCTGTATGCCTTGGAGCGTGGGAGTTGTTCTCTTTATCCTTCATTGCATCGATCTCTCCTCGTCTCTGAGTGTATCGCTGTTAACCGTTGGGTCGGCCAATTAAGGTCTTCCTCATTCGCTCGTACCTCAGCGCAATAGGCATTGTGGATTTCTTCCCATGTGGTAGGGAGATATTTCATGAGACGGCTTAGTAGTTTCTTGGTCGCTCTCGAACCATCCCTGTTTAGCCCGTTCTGGAAAGCGTCGACTGCCATACCTTCCGATACGTTTGGCAAGCTCATCCTCACCCTGTTGAACCTGGCCAGGAAGTCCCTGAGTCCTTCCCATGCGGTTTGCCTGACGGCGAAGATGTCGTTGACCCTTTCTTCCGATTTCTTTGCTCCTGCATGGGCGGTGACGAACTTATCCGCCATTTCTTCGAACGTTGATATTGCCTTAGCTGGTAGCCGGGAGTACCACATTAGGGCCCCTCCCGTCAGCGTCTCACTGAACTTCTTCAGCAGCACCGATGGTACCTGCTCTTTCGATAGGTCATTACCTTTCACGGTAGTGACATAGTGGATCAAATGATCTTCGGGATCTGTGGTTCCGTCGTATACCCTTAAGTAGGATGGCATCTTGAAGATTTTTGGGATAGATGAGGAGTAGCTTCCTCGGTATATGGTTGTTTGACGAATCTTCCCACGTCGCGTTTTGGCAGCAACTTGGGAGCATCAGGGATCTTGTCTACCCTTTCCTGATGCTCTTTCATTTGGTCACGAAGGGCCTTATTTTCATTCTCCATTTCTTCCATCTTCTTTAGGATGGCTGTTAGCGTACCATAGTTGGCCTGTGCTTCGATGGGTCTGTTATTTGCTCGTACAGCCTCAGGTTCACCCATGGCAGCAACGATGCTTACCGTTGGCATACACCTGACGTTACTTTGTGGTGATTTCTCAACCAAGCCACTTAGAGTGCTTGTTAGGCATTCTTCCAGTAGCTTCTTAACCACCAAGGGCACTTCCTTAGCCGCAGATGTGGAGGCTCCTTTTTCATGCAAGATCATCAGATCTTCAGATGGAGAGGGTGAGATCTCTGTACCTGGTGTGGTGCTAGGGGTTGCATTCAAGATACCCTCGTCACTGGCCTCGTTGAGAGGACCGAGGAGATTGGTTGTAACACCCACTATTGCTTTCGATCGTGTGTTATTTTCGGCCATCTTCTTGTGTGGTGTAGAGAACGGTTGTTGGTTGTTCTCTAGGTAGATACTATGATTTTGATTCTCGAAATTCCCACAGACGGCGCCAAATTGTTTGGCTCAAAAGTTATCAATATACTTTATAAACTTAAAAACAATCGAAAAATAAATAGGAGTAAATCGTAATCAAATATAATATAACCTAGAGACAAAAAGATGAAAATATTGTAGTAGATCTGGTAATAAGAACTTGAGAATGAATGTTCGTTAGATGTAGAGATGTAGAGAGTAAAAATAGGAGAAAGTGAGAGAGTTGTATTCTTTGATAATAATATTGATGCCTCTTTACAATGGGAAAGTCTCCTTTATATAGCAGGAGGCCTTCCTCGAAATAATCATAAAAGTACAAATAGTTGACGCCCTCCTATCGAAGACACTGAGTTTTAGCTGGCATCGCCTTTGTCCTCACGCCCAAGTCGTACCCTTACTTCAGTAGGCGGATGCTCACTGGGCGTACCCTTCGACGTTGAGATATTGAATAAGCATCCTGAAATGTGGTCCAATTACTATGTTTTTTTTTTGTTTTTACATGGAGCAAATCATGTGCCTATACATTACTACTACTACTACTACACTATATATAAATGTCCAAGGAGGACGAACACTACAATTCCAAATTGTACAAACATGAAACAAACCAAACATATCCAGCAGGAATTGAGTGAACTGCTGTCTTTGTTCTCTACTACTACAACGCTATCATTCTTGATGCCTGGGTTGTGATGCTTATAGGAACTTCAGATATGTTGTTCTACTCTTTATTTTTATTTTTACTATTTCACTTGTCTTTAAACTTTTCCTTAGTTCAAATAGCTCTAAGATATTTGATTTGATAAGAAGAGGAAAATAGTGATTTAATGCATTTATTTCCTAAAAGAAGTTTCTCCTTTAGGTGTTGATTTTGGCTCCTCTAAGTCTAATATTAAAAGTAAGGCAAGTGAATACATTTGGTCTCACGTTAAATTAACAACAACAACCCAGTGTAATCTCACTTAGCGGGATCTGGGGAGGGTAGTGTGTACGCACAAAGGCAGATCCAGGATTTAAACGTAGCGGGTGCACTGTAACAGTACCTTAACAATGTTTGTAGGCAGTAGTGTCACGACGGAAATAATTACTCGATGGCTTTAGGCGGACTGGCGGACTAACAACTGGTGGTTGCATGTGGGCTTTGAAAATTAGGAAAGAAGTTTTCTGTGTGGAGAGAGATAATTAGAGAAGAAGTTTTTGATTTAGGGATTTAACTAAAAGTAAATGGGGTGGGTCCATTGGAAAAAACTAAATCAAATACACTAAGTAAAAGAAAAAAGGAATGGGGTAGTAGCTAAAAATATGGGCCTTTGGGCTGACCATATTTTCCAACTAAAATATGGGCTATCATATTAAATTATCCTACTGAAAAATAAAAAAAGTGGGAAGCAGCTATGTAGTTGCAGAGATTCGAACTCAGGTATTTGATATGAAACCATCACCACCAACCAGTGCACCGAAAGTACTTTTGAGTCTGAAGGGTCACAGAGAGATATATATATCATAATTTGAAAGTATATACACATATATATCGATAGTTTCTTCCGAAGTTACCGGGTGCCGGTGACCCCTCTCCTCTCCACGTGGGTCCGCCCCTGTGTACGCAGACCTTACCCCTACCCTGGGGTAGAGAGGCTGTTTCCAAATAGACCCCCGGCATCCTTCCCTCCAATAACTTCCCACCTTGCTCTTGGGGAGACTCGAACTCACAACCTCAGGTTAAATTAAAAGAACACAATAGTAAAATTCATTGTAAACACTTTTATTATTGAAAAAGAGGTTGTAGGTATAGAGATGAGGTGGAATGTGGCAGACACGAAAAATCTACTCTTAATTTTTAGTTAGTAAGGGGATTCTATAAAAGATCTTTCAGGGGTTCATTGTCTTTCTTAAAGATGTGTTACAATTAGGGGAAAGAGTAATTTCTCCTTGAATCTTGGAACACAGAAATTACTTCCCGTGTGTTTCAAGTTCTCTCCTTTTGAGTAGTTAAATTCCTTCTTAAATGAGTGATGATTGATAAAGTCTCAATATAAGCAAATCTATTTTAAGCTATATTCTCTGTTTTGTGGCTGCTATAACATTCTCAGTTCTGATAATTCACAAGCATATTACCAGTGGAACTGAATAAATTGGCTAAGATCTCTGTGAGTGCATCTGGAATATATATTTAATGAGAGATCTTTCTGAGTCTTCTTCACAGTAGTATTTAATTTGAATAATAGCAACTCACTATTGAAGAAGAAGATGGTGTGTTTAGATTGTCAACAGCTAAGGTTTGCCATTAATCTTGCTTCAAGTTCTTGGTCAGATGCTTGGTTTGTGACACTCATGCACGGAAAAAGTTTGAATGCGTAATCTCTGTACTTTAGGAAATTTAAGTTCTTACATATTCCCAAAAAATAAATTAAGTCTCCCAACTTTGCCAGACGAATTACTGTGTGAATGACATGTACAACATTTGTGAAATAGTGAAGGTTAGATTATATTACTAATATCCATTTCTCCAAGTCATGTTTCTAAGTTGTGATTTACATGACAGATGGGTGGAGAAATAGTTTTGAGGCCATTAAGTGCTTAGTGTTGAAACTTTATTAATTTCAACTATATGTGCTTAGGCGTAGTCAACTGCTTTAATTCCATCATGCCAATTTCTCTTTTATGGCTACTCAACCTTGCCATGGATTTAATCTTGCACATATCGGATACATCGTGTTAGATATTTTGTAACAGAGCAATAGTAAGAAGGTCTTGCTTCTCTTATCTTTATTTAATTATTTTCACTACTCATAAGTTGGCAAATGTTTTCGCTGAACCGCATAATGGTATCAAAATCACAATGTTATTGACGAGTTGGGTGTTTGAGTTCCCTTACACTCGAAACTTTAGGGTTTCACGTTGTTGCAGCTGGAAGAAAGCCTGCAGCAAAGAGGTCTTAGCTCTTTGAAACAGGAAGCACAAGTATGCTCAACGGAAGGAAAGATATCACAACTGGTGCTATTCAGTGATTTATCTGGTTAATTATTTTGGAGTGCTAACTCAATAAATTGAGTGTGTGTATCTTCTTTCTGCCTCAACTACAGTAGGCCGTTGCATCTTTCTTAAAATAGACACTTCATTTGCTTAATTTTACATTGTAAGTTGATGAAGAAGGAAAAATCTAGGACCTTGTATTTTCTCTGAGTTCTTTTCTCATCGAAATCCTCTACATTATGTATTGTCAGTTTTCTGGTTACTATAATGAGACTTAATAGACTCAAATGTTAGATTTTCCATTTATTCTATTCTTCTTGCCTAAAAATTGACCCATCTTGAGCTGTAAAATAATATATTTACTAGAGATTAGATGTGGTTGCAAAGATATCATTATAGAATTTTAAGTTACCAGGTTGTTAAATCAAATCAAATATAGTGCATCGACTTATATGTTGGGCCCGTGCATTGCACGGGTATACCTATCTAGTATGCTTATAATTGTGTTGGTAAAATTCATCCAAAGATTAGGGTTTGCTCCCTTTTAAGGTTTTAAGTTTGAAACTCACTAGGTACAAACAATTTTTGAGGATCATCGGACTGAGTAAAATCTGAATTAACCGTAGTGCACTTGCGGGAAACTCCTTGCCGAGGGTCTATGCACCCCCGAAATTAATCGGGACTTTAGAGACTCGGACATCCGTCCAAAGATATGAATAAGTGGAAAGTAGGGTCCACCTCTCTTGCCACCATATTGAAAGATTGTTACGTGGCATAGATGTTACATGTTAGTCGCACGTAATTTTGTTGGAAAGGGGGTCCTGCCACGTTAAAGATTTATTAATCTTATTCAATAATTAGTTAATTAGGTAATATTCTGCTATTTAGTAACTAATTAATTACCCGCATAATTAAGAATTATCTTAAATTACATAAAATGATACTCACTTTTAATACACTTTATATACCTTACTATTATAGTCATGTGGTACCTTGTTTGGTACTAGTCCATAAATACTGGGTATTTTAGCTCGGGCCGTATTTTATCTCAAAATGCCAAATTTCGACGAAATTCACTTTTTTTTCAATTTACTTACCCTCTCACCTTCACGAATTTACTCATTACTTGTTTGAGGTAGCATAATATGTATAAATCCAAAATAAATTTCATTCCTGAACTTACGTCAATTTACTTGTGGTGTACTTCCACGTACGAAAATATAGGGTGTAACAAACTGCCCCAGTCCTAACCTTACTAGATTATTCTACTCCTTTTGAGGTAGAAACTGATGCCAGTGGAACAGGCATTTGAGTTTTCCTAATGCCGCATGATCATCCTATTGCCTTTATCAGTAAAGGTTTGGCTCCTAGGCACCTTGCTCTATTAGTTTATGAACGAGAACTTCTTGCACTAGTCTTTGCTGTCACCAAATGGTCTCACTACTTATTTGGTCAGTACTTCATTGTTAGAATTGACCAAAAGGCTTTGAAGTATTTGTTGGAACAAAAGTTGCACACTGATTCACAATTGAAATGGTTAGCTAAGCTGCTTCCTTTTGACTTTGAGATACAGTACAAAAAGGGCAAGGAAAATGTGGCTGCAAATTCACTTTCTAGAGTTGATAGTGCTGAAATGTCCTTAATGGTCTCTTCTGTTCAAGTTGAGCTTTGACAGGCTATCACAACCAATTGAACTTCTGATCCTGAGTTGATTGCCCTTATTGCTTCCCTGCAACATTCTCCCTAGAAGCACTATACTTGGATTACTAATCAACTAAGGAGGAAAGGCAAGCTGGTTATAGGACATGACGTTGACTTGAGGCATAGAATCCTTACCCTTTGGCACTCCAATCCTTCAGGTGGACATTCCGGGATTGATATCACCACAAGGAAAGTCATGGCCTACTTCTACTGGAAAGGTATTAGGTAGGATATCTTGGATTTCATTACAAATGTGCTGTTTTCCAGAGAAACAAATACGACACTTCTGCATATCCTAGGCTGCTTCAACCTTTACTTATTCCTTCACTGCCTTGGACTGATATTAACATGGATTTCATAGAGGGGTTTGCCCAAGTCCAAAGGAAAAACTGTTATTTGGGTCATTATAGATAGGCTCACACTAAATATGGTCATTTCATTGCTCTTTCTCATCCCTATACTGCCCACTCTCTTGCTCAAGTTTTCTTGGATACTATCTTCAAGCCTCATAGGTTTCCTGCCTCCATTACTAGAGATAGAGACCCCATCTTTATCAGTTCTTTTTGGAAGGAGCTCATGTCTATTTAAAGGATCACACTGCACACTTCAACTGCCTACCATCCTTAAACAAATGGTCATAGTGAAGTACTTAATCGATGCTTAGAAACTTATTTACGGTGCTTTTGCTCTGATTCTCCTACTGATTAGGGTGTTTTTCTATCCATAGCAGAATGGTGGTACAATTCTATACCTCATTCTGCTATTCATACTTCTCCTTTCGAGCTCCTATATGGTTATCCTCCCCCTCTACACCTCCCCTATCTTCCTGGAGATTCTGCTGCTGATGATGTTGAGGATATTTTGTTGGTTAGAGAATTTAAGTTGCAGCTGGATTCCACCTTTGTCGTGCACAGCAACGCATGCAAGCTCAGGCTAATAGCCACAGATCTGATAAGGAGTTTCAAGTTGGGGATTGGGACTTTTTCAAACTTTAGCCTTCCAGACAATCTACTTTTTCCATTTCTCCTTACCATAAACTTACCTCTAAGTATTTTGGACCTTATCCTATTGTGGAAAGGATAGGAGCTGTGGCTTACAAACTATTGTTTCCTCCCAAGGTTCAAATTCATCCTACCTTCCACATTTCTCAGCTCAAGTTTTGCTTTGAGCTTCCTACAGAAATTGTTTATCCTCCGATCTTGAACTTAGCTAATCCTTTGTGCCCACAACCTGAGGTTGTATTGAGCAGATGCCTAATTAAGAACGATAATAAAGTTGTGGCCTAGTGCTTAATCAAATGTAAAGATTTGGATGCATCCCAAGCTACTTGGGTGCTTGCTTCCGATTTGCGCATCAGATTCCCTGCCTTCACCCTTGAGGACAAGGGTTGCTCATCGGGGGGAGGGGG
>MU705662.1:136094-168499 GCA_026770625.1 Nicotiana glauca | reverse complement strand
CGGTGCCCCCCCCCCCAGACTCATGATCTTTGGGTCTATGCCGAAGTCCAGCTTGACAATTTTAAGAACCTGTTGGAGAAGGGCGCTGTGTCTGAGGAGGCTGTTGATGTGGCATGCCAAAAAGCTCGTGAAGCCCGAGCCAGCTGCGGGTATGATGTGGGGACGCCCGAGATCAATGGTGGTGCCTGCGGTGGTAATGATGATGGCCTTGATGGAGGTGATGATGGCGTCGGCGGTGGTGGCGCCGAGTGAAAAAATAATTCAGTTCTTCTGTGTTGGTCTGTTTCCTTTGGTTACGCCGATGGGCGTTTGTTTGTTTGTTGTCTTTTTTTTTTACATTTAACTTTTCGGCCGGCTTGGACCGGATGTAAGCGGCGATGGCCCGCTTTTCTGGTCCTATTAAGAAAGGATTCTTTTTCGCTATTTGCTTTTTGATGACATGCTCTTTATCGATTTGCGATCCTGCTGTGGGTAGTGGACGGTTGTCTTTGCCTGAGTGAGGCCAAACTATGGCGAAGGCATTCAGCCTGAGCCATAGTTCGAGCGAGGTCGAACTTACACCATTCTGATGGTGAAGGCACTTGGCCTGAGTCCTAGTTCGAGCGACGCCGAACTGTACTGTTTTGATGGCGAAGGCGCTTGGCCTGAGTCCCAGTTCGAGCGAGGTAGAACTTATGCTATTTCGATGGCGAAGGCACTTAGCCTGAGTCCCAGTTCGAGCGAGGTCAAACTGTACTGTTTTGATGGCGAAGGCACTTAGCCTGAGTTCCAGTTCAAGCGAGGTCGAACTGTACCGTTTTGATGGCGAAGGCATTTAACCTGAGTTCCAGTTCGAGTGAGGTCGAACTGTACTATTTTGATGGTGAAGGCACTTAGCCTAAGTCCCAGTTCGAGCGAGGTCGAACTGTACTATTTTGATGGCAAAGGCACTTAGCCTGAGTCCCAGTTCGAGCGAGGTCGAACTGTACTATTTTGATGGCGAAGGCACTTAGCCTGAGTCCCAATTCGAGCGAGGTCGAACAGTACTGTTTTGATGGCGAAGGCACTTAGCCTGAGTCCCAGAGCGAGGTCGAACTGTACTATTTTGATGGAGAAGGCACTTAGCCTGAGCCCCAGTTCGAGCGAGGTCGAACTGTACTATTTTGATTGCGAAGGCACTTAGCCTGAGTCCCAGTTCGAGCGAGGTCGAACTGTACTATTTTGATTGCGAAGGCACTTGGCCTGAGTCCCAGTTCGAGCGAGGTCGAACTGTACTATTTTGATGGCGAAGGCACTTAGCCTGAGTCCCAATTCGAGCGAGGTCGAACTGTACTATTTTGATGGCGAAGGCACTTGGCCTGAGTCCCAGTTTGAGCAAGGTCGAACTGTACTATTTTGTTGGCGAAGGCATTAGCCTGAGTCACAGTTCGAGCGAGGTCGAACTATACTATTTTGATGGCGAAGGCACTTATCCTGTATCATATATTGTATTCACGTTACGCTTGTCTGCTTGACCATGACATTCAGATTATTCCAGTTTGGTTTTTGATTTCTAGTTTGCGGTGCATTTGCACCGGTTTCCGGCCTGACATGGTCGGGAGGATGAGTGGGAGTTACAGCGAGGGAAGGCTTCTCCATCTTCTCTATTTGGCGTGTCCGTCGATTCAAGTTTGAATCGAGCTATCCTCTTGGTGCTTTTCCTTTGATTTGGGAAGAACTAAGAGTTTTCGCTAGGAAATCCCCACAGATGGCGCCAAATTATTTGACTTAAAATGTTATCGAACAATATTTAAGCAAATCAATCAAATATACAAGAAGAGGTAAATCATAGCCAACCATAATTAATACCGAATTAAGAACTGAAGCAACAAGATAGTAAATTTAATAGAGATAACATTCAGGAAACTTTATTGATCATGAAAATCGGCCCTGCCTCTTCTTGGAAAGGTTCAGGGAGTAGTAGTTTATTTTCCATCCTCTAGATCGGTCCTGCCTCTCCTTGGAAAGGTTCAGGGAATTCGTTTATCTCTCATCTTCTAGGGCTTTTCTTGGAGAGAAGGGATATTATTTTCCTTTTCTGAGAGAGAGAGAGACATAGAGAGCGACAGAGAGAATGGAGAATCGATAATGGAGAGTGGAGAAGCCTCCTCCCTGATCTGACTACCCTATTTATAGTGGGAGGCCTCACGCCCATCGTNGGGGGGGGGGGGGGGGCGACCTCAACGTTTGATTTGTAACTGGTATGGATTGGATGAGGTCGAGTTCGTTAGTCGTCGCTGTAAGGAGTAGACAGTTGAGGCGGGTTCGGTACCACGACGGTCGAGTGGTCAAATTTCTAACCAATACAAGAGCAAAAAGAATGAATAGCTCAATGATTAAAGTGTGTTTAACCCTTATCTATAGATATGTCCAGCTTGTCCAGCTAACAACCAACTGTCCAGCCAATGTTGCTAACTCCTACTAACAAACTAATGGATACAACTAACTACAATTGTACAACTAACTACCACTAACACTTCTAACTGAAAAATTACAATTAAATACAATATGTATAAATCTCAATACCTCCCTCAAGTTGGGTGTGGGGAACTCACATCCAAATAGCCAAGAAGAGTAGAGTATTTGATCCTTGTGAGGAACTTGGTAAAAATATCGACTAACTGTTCAGATGCGGAAACATGGTATAAGGAAATCATCCTTTCTTAAAGTTTGTCCTTTACAAAGTGACAGTCGACCTCTATATACTTTGTGTGCTCATGGAAAATTAGATTCTTGATTATATGTAGGGTTACCTAACTATCACAAAAGACTGAGATTGGTAGGAATAATGGTATTGTCAACTCTTCCTGCAATCTTACCAACCAAACTAGTTCACCACCAACTGCTCTGGTTGACATGTAATCAGCTTCGGCTAAGGTCAAAGCTATGATTGATTGTTTTTTGGACTTCCAATTGATAGGACAATTACCCAATAGCACTATATAATCACTAACTGATTTTTTAGACTCAAGGCAGGCTTCCAATCTGAATCATAAAAAATTAGTAACCATGTAATCTGCCCGCTGGAAAGAAAAATCTCTAAAAGGATTACCATTTAAACACTAAACACATGGATTGCAGTAGGGTTGTCAAATCTGGCCCAAGCCCAAATGACCCGCCCAACTCGCTCAAGGTTGGGTTGGTTATTGACCCGTCCATTTATTAAAATTAGCCTATCTTGACCCAATCCATCTCAACCCATTTAAAGTTGGGCTAATTTTTAGCCCAAATTGATCCATGAGTAAGTTTGTCAAAATATCTTAGAAATAATTTATTTTTTGTTTAATATTTTAAATATAACCATAACAAAGCAAAAAAGCTTTATTTAGTAATTATACAATTTATAAGAAAATAACACATATTAATTAAAGTTTAATAAGAGTTGGGCAGGTCGGGTTATGACGTGAATTTTAACCCATCTTGACCCAACCCATCTTAATTATTGACCCAACCCATTTTGACCCGTCCAAAATTGACCTAACCCACCCATTTGACACCCCTAGATTGCAGCTTTCAAGTGAGATTTTCTAGAATTTTACATATACTGATTCGGATATTAGATACTGTATGCTATGTCAAGTCTTGTGATAATGAGAAAGTTTAATTTTTCAATCAGTTTCCTATAATAAGTTGGGTCTGGCAACATAGCTCTTTCATTTGCTTTTAATTTCACTAAAAGAACAAGATAGGCGGACAAAGGAGTATATTGTAGGCAATTATATTGTCTCTGCAGATCCATAATAAACTTCCTTAATGAAATAAAAACTCCATCAATTCTTATACGCTGCCCAAGTCTTTTATTCTGAAAGTTATATAGGGACTGTTTTAGAGACTTAATCTCATCAAGGTCAATCCCTGTAATTATGAAATCATCTACACATACTGCCATAACTATGATTGAACTTCCCTCTTTCTTGTAAAATAAGGAATAATCAATCAAGGTGTGCATAAAACCTTTGAAGTATAATGCTTCAGTCAATTTTTCATACTACTGTCTACTTCCTACTTATTCCCATATAGGGATTTGTTCAACTTGCATGTCCGTCTTGTTTCTCTAAAACCAGCTAGGTGATTTTTTTATGTAGACTTCTTCATGTAAATCTTCATCAAGAAAAGTATTTTTTACATCCGCCAAAAATATTTGCCATCCTTTCTTACCTGCTGTCCTAACTAAAGCCCTAATAGTTGTCATTTTTATCACTGGTGAGAAGGTTTTTGTGTAGTCTATCTCAGCTTGTTACATATATCCTTTCACATCCAATTTAACCTTGAATATTTCAACATTCTCATCTACCCTGTGTTTGATTTTATATACCTATTTGCAACCTATGACTTTCTTCGCAACTGAAAGTGGTACCAAATTCTAAGTATAATTTGTGTACAAGACCTCAAACTCTTGTGTCATTGCTGTCTACCAAGAAGGATTGATGACTACCTCCTCATATGATCCAGGCTCCCACTTATGCGAAATGTTGCTTGCCGATTGGTGGTTATCAGGAAGTAACGCATTAAAAGAAAAATATTGCACACTAGGAACAAAGGTGTTAAAAAAGCAGAGTGTGTGCTGTGAGCACGTGATTTTTGCCCTAGATATGAATTATTTCCAAAATTCAAACAAAAATAATTTCTTTATTATTTTATAATCTTTGTGACTTTTTATATTATTTTCTGGTAATTGTTGCATTTCATCTGTGCATTTTTATTCATATGAAAAATATAAAAATACATTTGCATTTAGGATCTAATTTCATATTCTAGGATTAATTAGGGGTTAATTTTTTTTAGAACAAAATACAAAAAAAATAACAAAAATAGTGCACTTTTGCATTTTTAATTGTTTAATTGTGAATTCGCCGCGAAATAGATTTTAAATAATTTTAGGAGTTAGTTAGTTTAACTTTGAAATATATTAGGACTTTATTTTAATCCTTATATTTCTATAAAATCAGAAAAATACAAAATACAAAATGAAATACAAAGATAAATAAAAGAAATACAAGAAAAACAATGAAAAAAGGTCTTATTTTGTTAAAAACAAATTGGGCTTCTCTTTAATTAACCCCAGCCCAAAAGAATTCCCACAAGAACCCATGCGCCCCAGTCCAACCTGCTCCCCTGACCCGGTCCGAACCCCTTCCCCTTAGAGACACGAAAATAGCGTGCTCCCCTCTCCATTCTTGGATCCCAGCTATTTACCCTCTCCTTCTTCTCCATTCTCACTTCAGATAAAAGACACACGCAAAAAATCATTCTCTGAAGAACGCCAAATCGAAGACCCCTTCCCCTTCCTCAATTTTCTCTCCGAAAAACCAGAACAAAAAAAAAACAATCGAACCCCCAACCATCGGAGAACCGAGCGCCGCTGCTGCTTCTTCTTCTTCATTTCACCTTCTTCAACTGCACACATCTCATTCCTATATTCTCTGAAAAATACACATATACATCATACACTAAAACATCTACAAAAAAGAAGAGTATGAGTTTGGGAATTCAAAGAATCCAAAACCAGATTTGAAAAATCACAAGTCTTAAAAAGGGGAAATTTGAATTTCGAAGGAGATTTGAAGGGTAACCGATTGCTGAAGTTTCAAAGTTCGAATTCCTCCTCCCTGGATCTATATAGGCTGTTGAATATCGAATTTGGTGGATGTTTGATGTTGTTCGCTGCTGGTTCTGCTGCTAATTCCGCTTCAGTGATCGATTTCTAGTTCGTGTTTATTTTCGGCCTTTATTTGGTTTGTTGCGACCCTGTTTCACCTTTGCAGAACTAGGTACACAAATATCAACTTGTAACTCACTTCTTCTATTGGAATACCTAGATTCATGAGACAAATGGTATTTTTTTTATTTTGTTGTTGTTATGCTTGTTGTTATTTCTCTGTTATATACATCTAATGTGATCCTTAGTTGAAAATGACAGTAACTAAGAGTAGAGTAAAAAATGACTTTACGGCATATTTGGTTAGTGGACTCGAGGAAAATAACATGAGATATAGCCAGATAAGTCATCCTCCGATCAGGATGGTGATTTAGTTTTGGCTAAGTAGGCTGGTACGTCAATTCACATGAATTCTGTTTGGTATTACTGACTTCTGCAAGTATTTGCATTATCTTTTTCATAGTTTTGAAGGATTGTTAGTTTGCTAATATATTCTTTTGAAGGATTTATAACCTTTAAACTTATATGATTTCTTAAATGGTAGCCAGAAAAGGCCACATCCTTTGTAGGAGTACTTGTTATCAGCATCTACTCTCGCCATCTTATGCTATATTCTCTCCCCTGTTGCATTATGAGATGTCTTTTGGTTGCAGAAGTCATAAATAATTTAAATGATATAGTTGGTAAACATATTTGGTGTTCAAATTCTGGTTCCTTATTTGAGAATTGAGTATATTCAGATATGGTTGGCAGACATATTTTTATTTGTATCTGACCTCCGTAGTCAATCTGGGTATGATTTGCAAACTTGTATCTTGTTTCCTTTTGGCCAGTGAAAGGCAAAACAAGTAAAAGGACTTGTATTACAATATTCACCTTTACCCACGTCAATCCATTGCTTTTAGTTTCGTGTGATGATTCAGTAGTTGCGCTTTATTGTATACAATTTTTTTTTTAAGATTAATTTGAGGCGTGCCATATTAAGCAAGACATAATTTATGGCCCTCAAAAGATTAGTTCGAACATCCTTAAAATAAACGAGGTGCGCTATGCCAAATGAAACCCATAAATTGCGTGGCCCTCTTTCAATGCTTATATTAAAATGATTAGAATTCGGGACGTGCCGTTTAGCGCAATGAGGAAAATACTCTACGAAACCCACATGGTCCAGCCGGGAGAGGGCACTAGCACCACTGAGGTGTTATACGTGGGACCAGGCGCTAAGCTCCAAAACTGAAAGGCTACGCCATTCCCGATCAGGCGGGAGTCCCGGTAGATTAGCCCTGCCATTTTTTCTACATCCCGAGTTATTCCAAGGTGTAACTCGGATGTTTCCTGTAGTTTCTTGTCTTTAAATTCCCGAATGTGAACCCTGGTATCTTCAAAATTCCAAGAAATGAAATCAATATTTCATCATTCATTTTTCCTTATTCTTTCTGGTTTTGCTATTTTTTCTCATTCATTTCTTCTTTTTAGCTCTAATAATGCAGCTTTAAATAACAAGACATGCTTGCGGACTTCATGCTTAGATTCCAAAACGCTGTCAGATTTCGAAATCATGCAAAGAAGGTAACC
The DNA here is from genome assembly GCA_026770625.1 of Nicotiana glauca. Classification (NCBI taxonomy): domain Eukaryota; kingdom Viridiplantae; phylum Streptophyta; class Magnoliopsida; order Solanales; family Solanaceae; genus Nicotiana; species Nicotiana glauca. The sequence continues at coordinate 161,247 of MU705662.1, read as the reverse complement.
TTGAGGAAATAAAACAAAGAATAGGAACAATTGAAGGAAAATTGGTTCGCGGGTTGGAAAGGTCCATACATTACAACAAAAGAATGTACTCAGGGCACATCCGGGCAGTTGTACCAATAAAGAATGGCCCGCACCTATAACAGGAAAGTGCATCCTAGGAATTTTGAAGGGGGGCAATTCGTGTTAAGACGCATTCTCCCTCATCACCAGGAAGCAAAAGGAAAGTTTGCTCCTAATTGGAAGGGTCCATACATAATCCGGAAGATATTGCCAAGAGGAGCACTATATCTGGGAGACATTGAAGGAAATGATCATGAAACAGCAGTCAATGCAGATGCAGTGAAAATGTACTATGTCTAGACCTCCTGTGGCGATGACTTTTGTGTAATTGAGATGACGAAGGTTTTCTTTCCCGATACCCCAAACAATATTAATTCTTTGTAAACCCTTTGAGCTGGTTATGCTTTTTTGTTCACCCTCTTTGGAACCCGAAAGTACAAAAAGGAAAGAAAAAGGAAAAGAAAAAAAACAAAAAGCAAAAGAAAAGAAAAAGAAAAAGCAAAAGAAAAGAAAAAAGAAAAGAAAAGAAAAACAAAACAAAAACAAAAACAAAATTATTGGCCTGAACTACGTTTGACTTGATCCCGAAAGAGTACGCAGGCAGCCTCTCTATGAGGTTCGGTCACACCAAAACAAAAATCTCAATTTCCCCAAAAAATTGAAACTGGGGCAGATAATATAATGGTTCGGCCATGAATCCGCCGAAATGGTTCCAAAGTTGTAGTTCCGCCCAAAATCCTTTTTACCCCAAAGACCTTGTCCAAGTCCTTCCGATCAATTGGCAAAGGCAGGGAAGTGAAAAAACATCATTGTTGGAATCCGATACAATTCAAATTGAGAGAAATAAAATGAGAGAGTCTTATTGGTGAAAACCTTCGGGGACCATAAGGCAATGGTGAGTAGAGAAAATGAAAATGAGAGAGTCCGCTTAGTGAAAACTCGCAAAAAGCACTATCGGGCAACGGTGAGAAGAGAAATGAGAGAGGTCGATTGGCGAAAACCCGCAAAGGGCGCTGTCGGCCGTAAAGAAGACATCTCACCACTAAAAGAGTCCTGGCAAGGTTTCCTGGTTTTGAAATGCGGATCAATGGGTTTATGAGAAGCTGGAAGTTTGTATGGGTCGGGCGTCCAGTCCAAGAAGCATGTCGTGTTCATTTGAAGCCAGCATGTACCCCAGATAAGTCCTTCTTTTTTCCCCCCGAAAGGGACGCTTCTCTTTAAACTCATATGCTTGCCTTTTGTATACCTTTTCCTTGAATCCCTTTCGGTTTAACTCTGATTCCGAGACTGTTACAAAGGAAAGGTGGCAGGACTGGTTTCACAGGGCTCCTCCTAGAAAAAGCCAAAGAAGATACCCAGCCTCAGCGGGTGCGTCAGTCCAATCCTTACTGACCATGGCGATTGATTGCTTCCAAAGTAAAGACGTTTGAAAAGAAAGAAAGTCAAAGGCAAAGGTTCTAAGGGCAGAATAAAGTAAAAAGGCCAGAGCCCACACGGGTGAGTCATCATGAAATCCTAAGGCTGAACACGGTCAGTTTGAAAAGAGATTCACTCTCAAGGCCAACAAGCAGCAAAGTTCTCAACGGAAATGGGCCCGGGATTAAGCAATTGGAATGATTAAGGCCACAAAACCAACCACCGTTTCAAACTAATAAATTGTTCTTTGTTGAAAACAGGTTCCATTCAAAGCAACCATGCAAGAAGCAGGTGCGGCCCAAAAGAAACGAAATGCGTAAGCGCTGAAACAACTTCGTAGCAGGAAAACGATCAAAAAGGAAGTTTCCCCAAAATTCTTTCATGCGTTTTGCTAAATAAAAAGGAAAATAAAAAGAAGAAGAAAAGAAGAAGAAGAAAAGAAATGAAAATAAAAACCCCAAAAGAAAAATAAATCATAGTAGCATAGGAGCTTTTTCTTTCCAAATACCGGCCAAAAAACCGAGGAGACCTCCCGGCCAAAAAACCGTGGAGCTTTTTTTTCTTTCCAAATCCCGGCCAAAAAATCGAGGATCTCCCTACCAAAAAACCGAGGAGCTTTTTCTTTCCAAACCCCGGCCAAAAAGTCGAGGATCTCCCGGCCAAAAAACCGTGGAGCCTTTTCTTTCCAAATCTCGGCCAAAAAACTGAGGATCTCCCGGCCAAAAAACCGTGGAGCTTTTTCTTTCCAAATCCCGGCCAAAAAACCGAGGATCTCCCGGCCAAAAAATCGTGGAGCTTTTTCTTTCAAAATTTCGACCAAAAAACCGTGGAGCTTTTCTTTTAAAATCCCGGCCAAAAAATCGAGGATCTCCCGGCCAAAAAACCGTGGAGCTTTTTCTTTCCAAATCCCGGCCAAAAAAACCGAGGATCTCCCGGCTAAAAAACCGTAGATCTTTTTCTTTCCAAATCCCGGCCAAAAAACCGAGGATCTCCCGGCCAAAAAACCGTGGAGCTTTTTCTTTCCAAATCCCGGCCAAAAAACCGAGGATCTCCCGGCCAAAAAACCGAGGATCTCCCGGCCGAAAAACCGTGGAGCTTTTTCTTTCCAAATTCCGGCCAAAAAACCGAGGATCTCCCGGCCAAAACACCGAGAAGCTTCAAATCCCGGCCAAAAAATAGATGATCTCCCTACACAATCCTATTTGATCGCTTAGATATGTGTCAACTAACTCATAAAATTTTCCTAGTGAAAACTGGGGCAGAAAATTTCGTTCGTTTGTTTGTTTGGTATCTTAAGCAGGTCAACCTCAAGACACAAGGTGTGAGATGATCAATGGAATAAATCTCATTCTAGAATCAAGAAAAGAAGAAAAAAGAAATGAACTCAAGTATGAAGCAAGCAGAGGCGCGGGTGGCTCAAAATCTGATTAAAGTCACAAGCTCTGCTGATCCTGTTTTGACCCAATGCTGCATGAAGAAGTAAACACCTACAACATGCGAGCATCAAGATTCAGATCGAAGTCCACAGCAAATCAGCTAAGACTCAAGATCAAGTTTCAAGAGAATTATAGATAGGAATCTTGTAACTCGTAGTTGATAGGCATAGCTAACTTAGCTTTGATTTTCCTTTTGGTGTAATAAGGAGGTCAGCAAGCAGTAGCAGCAGCAACAGCAACAGCGATGAAATCACAGCTCCTGGTAGTCCCAGCTACCAGACACTCCCGAACTACACTGACATGATTCCTTTTTAGCCCAGGATATGTAGGCAGCCTCCGAAGCAGGGTGCGGTCAACTCTTTCAAAGATGCTTCACACGGAATATTCGAACGGGGCAAAAATCGCTCATTTCCGCTCACTTATCTTTGTACGAAAACTCTTCATGTTTTCGAGCAAAGAGGGGCAGCTGTGAGCACGTGATTTTTGCCCTAGATATGAATTATTCCCAAAATTCAAATAAAAACGATTTCTTTATTATTTTACAATCTTTGTGACTTTTTATGTTATTTTCTGGTAATTGTTGCATTTCATCTGTGCATTTTTTTTCATATGAAAAATACAAAAATACATTTTCATTTAGGATCTAATTTCATATTCTAGGATTAATTAGGGGTTAATTTATTTTAGAACAAAATACAAAGAAAATAACAAAAATAGTCCACTTTTGCATTTTTAATTATTTAATTATGAATTCGCCACGAAATAGATTTTAAATAATTTTAGGAGTTAGTTAGTTTAATATTGAAATATATTAGGACTTTATTTTAATCCGTGCATTTCTATAAAATCAGAAAAATACAAAATACAAAATGAAATACAAAGATAAATAAAAGAAATAAAAGAAAAACAATAAAAAAGGTCTTATTTTGTTAAAAACAAATTGGGCTTCTCTTTAATTAACCCCAGCCCAAAAGAATTTCCACCAGAACCCATGCTCCCCAGTCCAACCCGCTCCCCTGACCCGGTCCGAATTCCTACCCCTTAGAGACACGGAAATAGCGTGCTCCCCTCTCCATTCTTGGTTCCCAGCTATTTACCCTCTCCTACTTCTCCATTCTCACTTCAGATAAAAGACACACGCAAAAAATCATTCTCTGAAGAACGCCAAATCAAAAACCCCTTCCCCTTCCTCGATTTTCTCTCCGAAAAACCAGAACAAAAAAAAAAATCGAACCCCCATCCATCGGAGAACCGAGCGTCGCTGCTACTTCTTCTTCTTCATTTCACCTTCTTCAACTGCACACATCTCATTCCTATATTCTCTGAAAAATACACATATACATCATACACTAAAAAAGCTACAAAAAAGAAGAGGATGAGTTTGGGAATTCAAAGAATCCAAAATCAGATTTGAAAAATCACAAGTCTTAAAAGGGGAAAATTGAATTTCGAAGGAGATTTGAAGGGTAACCGATTGCTGAAGCTTCAAAGTTCGAATTCCTCCTCCCTGGATCTATATAGGCTATTGAATCTCGAATTTGGTGGATGTTTGCTGTTGTTCGCTGCTAGTTCTGCTGCTAATTCTGCTTCAGTGATCGATTTCTAGTTCGTGTTTATTTTCGGCCTTTATTTGGTTTGTTGCGTCCCTGTTTCACCTTTGCAGAACTAGGTACACAAATATCAACTTGTAACTCACTTCTTTCATTGGAATACCTAGATTCATGAGATAAATGGTGTTTTTTTTGTTTTGTTGTTGTTATGCTTGTTGTTATTTCTCTGTTATATACATCTAATGTGATGCTTAGTTGAAAATGACAGTAACTAAGAGTAGAGTAAAAAATGACTTTACAACATATTTGGTTAGTGGACTCGAGGAAAATAACATGAGATATAGCCAGATAAGTCATCCTCCGATCAGGATGGTGATTTAGTTTTGGCTAAGTAGGCTGGTACGTCAATTCACATGAATTCTGTTTGGTATTACTGACTTCTGCAAGTATTTGCATTATCTTTTTCATAGTTTTGAAGGATTGTTAGTTTGCTAATATATTCTTTTGAAGGATTTATAACCTTTAAACTTATATGATTTCTTAAATGGTCGCCAGAAAAGGCCACATCCTTTGTAGAGTACTTGTTATCAGCATCTACTCTCGCCATCTTATGCTATATTCTCTCCCCTGTTGCATTATGAGATGTCTTTCGGTTGCAGAAGTCATAAATAATTTAAATGATATAGTTGGTAAACATATTTGGTGTTCAAATTCTGGTTCCTTATTTGAGAATTGAGTATATCCAGATATGGTTGGCAGACATATTTTTATTTGTATCTGACCTCCGTAGTCAATCTGTGTATGATTTGCAAACTTGTATCTTGTTTCCTTTTGGCCAGTGAAAGGCAAAATATGTAAAAGGACTTGTATTACAATATTCACCTTCACCCACGTCAATCCATTGCTTTTAGTTTCGTGTGATGATTCAGTAGTTGCGCTTTATTGTATACAATTTTTTTTTAAGATTAATTTGAGGCGTGCCATATAAAGCAAGACATAATTTATGGCCCTCAAAAGATTAGTTCAAACATCCTTAAAATAAACGAGGTGCACTACGCCAAATCAAACCCATAAATTGCGTGGCCCTCTTTGAATGCTTATATTAAAATGCTTAGAATTCGGAACGTGTCGTTTTGTGAATTTCACGGCCTCCCGAAAAGTTAATATCACGTTAGTCGCTTTAGGCGCGCTTTTAATAATTTTACCTTCCTAAATACGGGTGCACATTTCATGTGACCCAAATCCAAATCCCAAAATGTTGGATAAAATGTGTCGAGGATTCGGGTGCATTTCATGTGAAGTAATCCAAAAATACGTTTTTAAACGACGTTCATTTTCTTTAAATTTTTTATTTAAAGTGGTAAATAACTTTTAACAATTGCACTATAGGATAACATGTATAAAAATCAGATTTTAGCCATTTACGATAGTTTAAGCGACCGTGATAGAACCGCGGGATCCGGGGGTGCCTAACACCTTCCCTCGGGTCAACAGAATTCCTTATTCAGAATTTCTGGTTCGCAGACTCCAATCGGGAAGTCGACAATTTTCCTCAATTTGGGATTTAAATTAAATTGGTGACTTGGGACACAAAAAGTCAATCCTATCCCAAATGGCGACTCTAAAAAAGAAATAAATAATCCCATCTCGAATAATATCACTTTAATTGGAAAAACTCCCTTATACGTTTATTCTTCAGGATAGGTGTGTAAAAAAGAATGTGTGACATGTACTTTGTTCATAATTAGAGGGATTTGGTTACAGGTTGAGGATTTATACATAGACTTTCAAGTATATGAGGGTCTTATGTGTTCTAGCAGGTCTGTTTGGAGTTTGGTTGTGTTGGGATTGGCTAAGTGTAGATAAACTACTAGAACTAGATATACTAAATTGACTCTGGTCTTGAAAGGGTGATTTACGTGAGGATTACCATTATCATTAAAGGGTATAGGTTACAGATCATTGCCGCGCAAGTGACACTTGTAGCATAATGACTTGGGGAAACAGGAAGTATCCTAGAATGAGGAGAAGTATCTACTATACTTGAATTCATTTAAAATGACAAAGGGGAAAGTTCTCCAGAGTCGGAGACACAGGCTGCTACTCTTTCAGAGATCGGGAATCCACAAGGAAGTATAGGATACAGAATAAAAACCTAAAGTTGTTCGTCGGACGAAACCAAGAACCGAAAGATGTCTATCAAAGAGCGAATACATTTTCATAAAAATTTACATCTCTTGAAATATGTATCTTCTTTTTAGAGTTTTGTTCCAAAGGGATATCCCACAAACATATGAGGAATTGCCCTTAGTTCAAACTTATTTTTGTGACTTTTTAGGGTGGTAGAAAAATAAAGAAAACTAAAACTCCAAAAATGTAAATAGTTGAGTTTCTTCATGTAAAGCATTCAAAGGGGGCACTTGTTGTCAAGGGAAGATAAGAGTAATCTATTTATCAAATATCTAGAGGTTTAGATACATTCTCCCTAGTATCTCAAGGGCAATTTTGATTGGAAAAGTTGTAACGACCCGAATGATTGTTTTTCTTTCTAGATCCATATTTCCCTATACTTCCCGTATATGCTTTTACTGTTTTATGACTTGCGGTGATGGTTATTTCGGGTTTCAAGGGTTCGGATTGAAATCGGAACACGTAGTTCCTTAATAGTGGATTAAATTGGTTAAGTTTGACTTGAGTCAACATTTTGAGCAAACGACCTCGGAACTGGGATTTGAGTGTCCTAATAGATTTGTATGATAATATTGGACATGGACGTATGTTCGGATCATGTTTCTGATAAATGTCACGCCCCAACCTTGGGAGGTGCGACCGATGCTCGATCGAATAACCCAACTGAGCAAGCCTCATAACACACTTCCTACCCCACTCTTCATGAATAAGATAGTCATGCTTCCTTTTTATTTACGCAGGGAAAAGGTGATACATTCAACCATGTTAATTCCTTTTACATTACCGGCTTAAAGTAGTTAAAGTTAGTTTCCTAAATCCCCATAAGTTACAATTTATAGATAGCATGAGTTTATAATTACAACGTAGTTTATGAACCCCTCAATATCTGTACATAACCCACGCATGTATCTACGGAGCCTCTAAGGATACAAAAGATAAGTATGACAATATCGGCAACAAGGCCCCGGCTATACCTCAAAAAATAGAAGTCCTCAACAACAAAACATATACAATACAACCCCCTTGAAGAAGAAAGGGGCTCACCAAGACTTTGAGAAGAAGGTAATCTGCTATGCGCGATCGGCACTATCCGCAATGGAGCCACCTACATTCATTTAAAAATATAGCGCCCCGGCAAAAGGGACGTTAGTACCATGGAATAGTACTAGTATGTATAACTAAACACCATTTTACTAGAAAGAACTATCAAACAAGAACAAGGAAATCACAAGAGTAAATCAAAGGCTTTAACCAGACACCACATCGTCAAATAAATGAACCATATAATCTTCCACATAGATTCCATAACTTAGTTTGGGGCATTTCTTTCATATGCTCATCACTGTTCTCAATACCACCGCTATCTTGAGCGGAGTCCGATCACGACCCGATCGGCTAGGTTACCTCATTTGAGACATATACCTCAATCACCATTTCATTTCCCTTTTTTCGGAATTCAATGTTAGCACATCACCACCATGTGTGCAGCTTGGTGTCCGATCACGGCCCGATCGGCTAGGCCGCCTTACCTAGGCATTGTTCCTTTCTCATTAATCATCTCATTTAAATCTTTATTTCGCATGGATCACATCAATTCATTGGCACTTAGGGCCACTGCTATATCATCATTCCACTCTCAATGCTCATCTTGCAATTTTATGGTCATAGGCATACACAAGCAATTCAAGTTGCAAGCATAGGTAAATTTTTACATAATTAGCATGATAATCTCAGTTTTAATCTTGGCTTATAGCCTAGGCATTTCAACACGTAATTCGTATTCTTCACACTTCTCTAAATATCAAGAATGGTATATTACTCACATTGAGGCACATCCTTCATGTACATATACATATATTTGCGAATCAATTAATGTGAAATAACAATCAATACATCAACCAATTTTAGTATTACCACACTTGCATAAACACCAACGGAGCTCAATTTTTAATAAAAGGGGGTTTTAGCCATACGTACCTCAACCGAGCTTTTCTTAATCCTATAATGTTCCGGAGTGTTCGCACTTCAATCTATTTAAGCAATGTAGCACGATTTAACTCATAATCAAGAAAAGATAATAATCTAATCTCCCTTAAGCATTTTATCGAGCGTCTAGTGTTCATTAAGGCTTTATGGTTCTTTTATGCAAAATTACACTAGCCCATCCTCCATGCCTATTCATTCATAATTACCCATATTCTTCAAGAACACGTGCATGCAATGTAATCCCCTTATCCCCATGAATTATCTCACTAATGATCCCTTATAGCTATGTGTAATAAAAATAAGAGCTAAGGTGATGAAGTCTTACTTCTTGGGATGAAATTTTAGGTCCTCCACTTGATTATCTTCAATGATTTAACAAGGTTTCATGGAGTAATTTGATGGGAAGTACTTTCCCCTCTTAGACTCCTCTCTCTTACTCTAGAAGTGTCAAGAAATATGCTCAAAATGAGCTATTACACCGGATATAACGATAGGGGATCTGTTTTACAACTTAGAAAATTGGAGCCCCAAGTCAGATCTGCGATCGCAAAGTCGACATGCGATCCGCAAAATGCTTCCCAAAAATTGGACACACTGACTGGGTTTGCGGCAGAAATGCGGTCCGCATTCACGTTCAGCGGTCTAAAAATGCACATCAGAACTGCCCTTCAACAAATCCCAAGGAAATTATGCGACGACTATGCGATCCACATTTTGATTATGCGATCGCATAATTGACCGCATAGTTGACTTCAATTTTGGCCAATACACTGACTCACTCTGCGGCAGAAATGCGGTCCGCATACCTGATTTGCGACCGCATTGTCGCCCGTAAAATTGCACTTTTTCTGGAAAATATAATTTCTTGACCTTTTAATGCATAGCTTCGTCCAAAAGGGTCTGAACACACATCTCTGACGCATGTTCCTAATTTGGCACTACGAGCTTTTTGAGTTTTGAGTACAAGTTTTCACGGGGCCATACATCCTCCCCCACTTAAAATCATTTGTCCTTGAATGAGAATCAAATATCACTTATTAGAAGTTCTTTATACAATCTTCTACCCTTTTATAACCTAAACCTGTTAATAGTCTCCAAATTTGGCTAACTCCCTAAATTTCCAAAAAATTTGCCAGAGTTTCCTTTGTATCTAGTCCAATCCACCTGTCAGATAGCCCCAGAATCACATTCTAACAGCATATACATGTTCCATAAAATAACATGACTTGTATTATACAACACAAACCATGGCCATATAGGCAACATATATAACCAAAATGGGACAGTTTTTCATAAATTAAATCACAAGATAAGAGTTCGTAGGAATCAAATGCATAAAAGCTATTACATGACTATTCAAACAATTACGGGTACTTCTTTTTTCATTTCATCCTCGGCTTCCCAAGTGACTTCCTCAACTTGCTGGTTCCGCCATAATACTTACACGGATGCAATTTCCTTATTTCTCAATTTTCGAACTTGCCTATCAAGAATAGCAACTGGAACTTCTTCATACGACAGTTCTTCATTAACTTCAATAGTCTCAACTGGCATAATAGTGGACGGGTCTCCCACTACCTTCCTCAATAGAGACACATGAAAGACCGGGTGTATCAATGACATTTTGGGTGGCAGTTCGAGCTTGTAGGCCACCTGAGCAATCCTCTGAATAATTCTATATGGTCCGACATACCTCAGACTCAATTTTCCCTTCTTCCCAAACCGCATGATATCCTTCATAGGGGAAACCTTCAAAAATACCCAATCATCTTCTTTGAACTCCAAATCTCTACGACGAACATCCGAGTAAGACTTTTGGCGACTTTGAGCAGTTTTCAAGCTTTCCTTAATAATCTCGACTTTTTCCATGGCCTGATGCACGAGGTCCGACCCTATCAATTCTGCTTCTCCAACCTCGAACCACCCAATGGGAGACCTGCATCTCCTACCATACAATGCCTCAAATGGTGCCATCTGGATGCTAGCATGGAAGTTGTTTTTGTAAGCAAATTCTACGAGCGGCAAATGGTCATCCCAGCTACCTTTGAAATCAAGAGTACAAGCATGCAACAAATCCTCAAGCGTCTGAATAGTCCGCTTTACTTTCCCATCAGTTTGAGGGTGAAAAGTTGTGCTAAGATTTACCTGCGTACCCAAACCTTGCAGAAACCTCTTCCAAAAGTTGGCTATGAACTGAGCCCCTCGATCTGAGATGATTGAGACTGGTGTACCATGTAACCTGACTATTTCCTTGATATACAACTAAGCATACTATTCTGCTGTGTCGGTAGCTTTAACTGGCAAGAAGTGTGCTGATTTCATGAGTCGATCCACGATTACCCAAATTGAGTCGAACTTGTGCGGAGTGCTTGACAACCCTGCCACAAAATCCATGTTAATCAATTCCCATTTCCACATCGGAATTTCTATTCTTGGAGCCAATCCACCGAGCCTTTGATGTTCGGCCTTCACTTGCTGACAATTCGGACATTTTGCCACAAAGTCTGCCACATCCCTCTTCAGATCGTTCCACCAATAAATCTCCTTGAGATCATGATACATTTTCGTAGAACCTGGGTGCATAAAATATCTAGAAGTGTGAGCCTCTGCCATGATCCTTTCCCAAAGACCATCGATATTAGGAACACATAGGCTGTCTTGGTACCGTAGGGCACCATCATTCATGCCTAAGGAAAAAGTTGTGGTCTTGTGTCTATGAATCCCTTCTTCCAGTTGTGCTAACACTGGATCACTGAATTGCTTTTCTTTCACCTCCGCCACGAGCGACAATTCGGCTCTATTTTGCACAATTACCCCTCCTTCACTAGAACCCGCCAAACGAACTCCGAAATTATCCAGCTGATGAACCTCCCTCGCCAACGGCCTCTGGTTTGCCTCCATATGAGCTAAGCTCCCCAGAGATTTCCAACTTAGAGCATCCTCTACAACATTAGCCTTTCCCGGGTGATAGAGAATGTCGATGTCGTAGTCCTTGAGTAACTCTAACCATATTCTCTGTCTCAGATTCAACTCCTTCTGCTTGAAAATATATTGAAGGCTCTTGTGGTCTGTGAATACATCCACATGGACCCCATATAGATAATGTCACCAAATTTTTAGCGCAAAAACCACTACTGCCAACTCTAAGTCATGAGTTGGGTAATTTTTTTCATGATTCTTGAGCTGCCTGGAACCGTAAGCCATAACCTTGCCATGTTGCATTAACACACACCCAAGCCCTATCCTTGAAGTATCGTAATACACCACAAACCCCTTTGTACCCTCTGGCAGGGTTAATACCGGTGTTGTTGTCAACCTTGATTTCAATTCTTGGAAAGTCTTTTCACAAGCATCAGACCATTAGAATTTAACTGTTTTCTGCACCAATTTAGTCAAGGGGGAGGCAAGAGTAGAAAACCCCTCCACAAATCTTCTATAGTACCCAGCCAAACCCAAGAAACTGCAAATCTCCTTTGGAGTGGTAGGTCTAGGCCAATTCGTCACTGCTGCAATATTTTAAGGATCAACCATAATTCCTTCCCTGGAAACGACATGACCCAACAACGCGACAGATTCTAGCCAAAATTCACATTTTGAAAATTTTGCATACAATTGATGTTGCTGAAGAGTCTGCAAGACTACCCTGAGATGGTTAGCATGGTCCTCCCGACTTCGGGAATAGACAAGAATATCGTCAACGAACACTATTACAATGGAGTCTATAAAAGGTTTGAAGACTCGATTGATAAGATCCATGAAGGCCACTGGGGCATTTGTTAGCCCAAAAGACATCACCATAAATTCAAAGTGCCCATATGTCGACGCCCCCTTTTCCTAAGGCGGAATCGAGTTTACGACATTATGGACAAAACAACTCTCGTTCCCTTTTGAGGAACCGGGTTATGGAATTTGAAGAGTCGCCACCTAATGATTATAGTGCATTAGGACACTTTTAGAGAAAAGAAGAAGGATTTGAAGGAAAACCAGAGTTCGGGTAAGGGCTTGAGATTATTTCGAAGGGAAGGTGTTAGGCACCCCTCAAGATCCACTAGTGTGGTTCCCGGCCTTACTTAGTTGTGACTTTAAGAAGAGTAGGAGTAGACAAACAATATTTGCACATAGGGAATACAAATAAGTTGGAAGTTTTGAAAGAAAAGAAAGAAAAAGACATAAGTGGCTTTGGAAAGAAAAATATAAATTTTTAAGAAAAAAAACATCATATCATATAAATAAAGAAAAGGGGTCCTAGGTTTAAATATAATATGGATCACGTCGATGCAATATCCAGCAATCATTCTCACACGAGATATTAGCGCACCATCATCATCTCCATGTCTACCCTTCCCGCCCCGTAAAGGTTATTTAAACGTGTGGATTGGTCACGAGTGCTTATCGCGTGCTATTACCCGTCCCATCCTATAGGTCCTAAGGGTATTTAGGACCACTATTACTATAAGGTAAGGACTAGGCTGAACCCTTAGGTTTAAAGGTCAAAACACTAGGTGACATACAAAAACAAATAGGACTTCATGCAAGGGATCATATAAAGCAAATAAAGGCTCAAGAAACCCTCCATAGATAGCATATAATTAGCACGTCTCAATCACATTTAAGGTCTAAGGAAATGAAAGTTAAAAACCGGAACGTTCGAAAATATATTAAGATAGGAGCTGAAGGGTTTAAACAAAATTTGCAGAAAGGAGTTGGATGCAAACTTTCAGAACTTGGGAAAAAGGCAGGAGATACGTAACAGTTTAGAAATCAGAGAAAACATTTTAAACATACTCAAAAATATACGACAAGGCATAGCTGGTATAGTATTTTGTTATGAAAATAATTTCGGACAGAAGAGGTAGGAAAATGTTTAGCACAGATGTAAAACCATTCAGAAGTATAAAGCTGAGAGCATATAAGTTTATTAGTTTTGAACTATAGTTTTGGAAAATTACAGGAGACATAGTGTCCTGATGAGTTTTAGAAAAAACAATAACACAATTCTGGAAAAAAATAACTAAATAGAAAGTATTTGCACGGATATAATTATTTAGAAAATAGGACAGAAGATTAGTAAGAAAACCAAGAGGGTCTCAGAAAAAGGAAACAAATTCGGATAGTCGAAAGGTGTCGGATGGTTTAAACACGATTGAGATGGTTAATCGATTTTATTCGGCTTAAGGCTTGCCTAGGCGCTGTTTTAATCATAAAAGAAAATGGACATGCACGTCCCCTTTTAGTTTTAGAGAAAATACGTTAACCAGCCTTATGTCTGTTAAACAAAATCGGTGAGGTATTCAATAGTTGCAAATACAGCCCTACATACATGATATCTAATGCACACAAAGGTCCTAAAATATGGTATCTAAATGAAATGGCAGTCTTGTTAATTATTAACTGATTGTGGTTATAAGGTAAATAACGTGCTAGTAGTAAAAGGGCTTAAAGACATGATCTTTAGTCGTATGCGATGTATGCCCCTAGACATGGTTTCTATTGCACAAGTAGATAAGTAAAATCCTATAGACATGTTTTCTACCCATTACTTAAAGCTAAACATGCATAATCCCACCCAATTTTACTATAAACCCCATTGTTCATTACAAGTTATTATAGATCAAGTAATTACATTACAGTAATGAAGAGTAAAAATAAGAAGTTATCTATAGGGAACCTTCAGCCAGGCCCAAATCTCCAACCTCACTCCTTTCGAATTTCACAGCCTTTACCAAGAGTTTGGGTGCGGCAAAGCTCCCTGAGGACCCATTGGGGCCCTTGGACAATACCAGGCACCCAAAAAAAATTAATAAGACAAGTGCAAGTGTGAAATTGCCAGCCTTGTGCATCAAAGTTCAGTGGGTACTCAAGGTTCCCAAAGCAATGCTTACACTAAGGGGGTATAACCTAAGCTCTAGGAGTAGTGAGATTGTGATAGAATTTGAAGAAGTTGAGTTGAAAACAATTGAAAGAGGATTCACATGAAAAAAAACAGTTTTGAGAGAAAAGTAATGGAAGAGTGAAAGAGTCCTTTTAAAATCAATTGAAGGGCAGTTTTGAAAACAAAGGGTCACACAAACAAGGGCACAGGTAAAGGGAACAAATAGCTCACAAGCAAGAAAACCAGTTACACATGTATAACACATCAAAGAAAAGTTCATGCTTCCAATTAGGAGTCTAGTTCTTACAGCACCAGACACCAAACAAAATCAACCTCAAGAAGAGGTTTTAGGTCTATGGAGTAGCCAAGAGGATCCTGAACACATGCTAGTAGCGTACAGGAGTAAGGAGAAACATGCATTGGGGTAGGAAAAAGGGGTAATGAACATGCCAGGCTAAGCTAGACCTACTAATTAACACAGATACATACTAGTTACAGGAGGAACAACAGAACCATAAGTAGAAGCACATAAGGAACAAAAGGAAATGCAACACAAATAGAAGCATATTGTTTTGAGACTGTAATTTAAATAGGATACATACCAGTAGAAAATAATGTAACACAGAGTAATCGTGAGCAATAATGTGCAGAGAAGTGAGCAAGAGTGCGCAGAGAGTATGCAGAGAAAAGGGCAGCAGTATGCAAGGAAGTGAGCAGCAATATAATGGAACAGTGAAAGAGTCTAAAACTCAGCCTGAGTTTCAAACTAGTGGAGAAACCAGTAGTCACAAGAGAAGTGAGAGAGATTGTGTGGAAACAAAGAGAGAGTACTGAATATTTTGTGTAAAAGAGAGTTCAGAATGAATTCTGTTCGTCTGTGTGAGAAAGGAAGAGTAGTACTTATAGTTTTTAAAAACAATAGAGAACAGGGTAGTGAGTATATAATTATAGAAACAGTACCAAATTGAATCAATAACAGGACTTAATTCAATTAAATCAGGGATTCATGATTCGAATGGGAGTACATGCTATCAAGTAAGGAAAAGAATCAGTTAGATGACTAATAAGCATACAGCATATAATAAGGCCAAGTACATAATGCTCCAAATAAGGAAAATATATGCTGAGCATTCGAATAACATGCTTAAGTACACAAATATGGTAAGCATGTAAATCAACTCTGAAATTAGTCAAAGAATCACGGACAAGGCCAAAATCAGAGGGAATCAACACCAAGTATAGAAAACATCTCACAAGTAAGGCAACAATTCGAAAAAAATCAGTGTAAGAACCCTTTAAGGAAAACACATGCAAATCAGGGATTCAAAGAGATGCTCGGAATTAACAGAATATTCAGTAAAGAGAAGCATTTAAACTTATTTAAACACAATAGTCACAAAGCCAAGAACCCTAAGTAAGGAGTCATATAAACAGTGGAGAGTCGGAACCCTAGAAAAGATCTAAGACATGGAACTCAGAAACAAAAGATTTCAAGCACATAACATAGGAGTAATCACATAACACTCGAAAGAAACAGAAGCATAGTGATTTAAAAAGGGGGTCGGAAACCCTAGTTTTGAAAAGAGGAACAAAAACGTTTGAAAACTCGCATTAATCGAAGATATCGAGTAATAAGTAGTGTAAAACTCAAAGATTAAACCAGAAATCGTTTAAAAAGACATAAATTAAGAGATTTAGGCAAAAATTAGGGTTTGCAATAAAAATCAGTGAGATGAGGAACCTGGCCGTGAAACTCTTTAATAATGGTGTTTATCACACCATTGGACTGAGAAACCACCAGAGAGTAGGTTGGAGATAAGCCAAGCGAGTTTCCAGGGACCGCCTTTCATGGTGGATGTCTCTGGGGCTTCAAACCTTGGAGAGGAACGACGAGATAAGGTCCCATGGCGATTAAAGGTCGAGAGGAGTGAGGCCGGAGTTGGCCGGAGAGGTGATGAAACCCATCGGAGAAGAAAGAGAGAACCAGAAAGTTCTAGAGAGAAGGGAGAGCAAACGTTAGAGAGAGAGACCGTCTTTGAGAGAATGAGGGGCCAGGGGGGTAGGCTAGGCTTTAATTATGGTAACATAATTTGGACCGTTGATCTCATTTGATCAACGACTCAAATTGAATTAAGGCTGGGTCGGGCTAACGGGTCGGTCCAAATTGGAATGTGGGTTGGCTGAATTGGGTTTAAAATTGGGGTGAATTGAGGCTACAATTGAAAGCAATTTGAGGCCAAAATTGAAATAGCCATTTTTCCCTTTTGAATTTATAAAAATAGTAAAAGATGTAAAAAATTAAATTAAAAGCACAGGGTTAGCAAACCATATGTAAGTATTAATTTAAAAATATTGGGAATGATTTTGTGATTAAAAATAATGTTATTAAATCGAGAAATAGGCTAAAATTGCAATTTCATGGAATTTTAGTTTAGAAATACCAATTGGGCTTGTAAAATTATGTAAAAATCATGTAAATTATATTTTTGTATAAATGTGAGAATAAAATAAATTATTCACCAAAATGATGAGTTTTGGGAATAACTATTGATTTTTATAGTGCAAAATAGGCCATAAATTGGTTTTTAAAATCTTTAAAAATTTGGGAAAAATACCAAAACCTTTGGGGATGTTTGTATATGCATATACATGCTATTTTGAAAGTATTTTGAGTATAAAAATACATAGGGAAAAATTGGGTATCAACACCATACCGAGTCCTGAAAGCTGTTTTTTGGCTGCTCCCTTATCTTCAATTGATGATACCCGGACCGCAAGTCAATCTTTGAGAAACACGTAGCACCTTGCAATTGGTCAAACAATTCATCTATTCTTGGCAGAGGGTATTTGTTTTTTGTTGTGACCTGTTAAGTTGCCGGTAGTCAATATACATCTGGAAAGACCCATCTTTCTTTCTTACAAAAAAGACCGGTGCGCCCCACGATGACACACTCGACCGAATGAACCCCTTTCCCAGCAAATCCTTCAATTGTTCCTTTAGCTCTTTCAAGTCTGCCGGTGCAATTCTGTAAGGTAGAATTGATATAGGATGCGTGCCTGGCATCATATCGATCCCAAAATCAATTTCGCTATCTGGTAAAATCCCAAGGAGCTCATCTGGATAAACATATGGAAATTCACTCACAACGGGTACAGACTCAAGGCTGGGTACCTCGGCATTGGTGTCCGTAACCCGAACTAAATGGTAGATACACCCCTTCTGGGTCATCTTCGCGGCAGGTAGGAAATAAATCGACTTCTAGGCACTACATTATCTCCTTCCCATTCTATAACGAGATCATTGGGAAATTCAAGTGTTATAGTTCTAGTCCGGCAATCAAGTTTGGCAAAGCATGAATAAAGCCAATCCATTCCCATTATTACATCAAAGTCGACCATTCCTAACTCGATAAGATCGGCCGTGGTATCCCTACCCCGAACCATAACAACACAACCTCTATAGACTCCAGCAGCCGTGATAGACTCACCAACCGGAGTAGACACCAAAAATGGCTCATGAAGCTGATCCGATTCTATCCCGAATCCCAAAGCAACAAAAGGGGTAACATAGGACAAGGTGGAACCGGGGTTAATAAGTGCATATACATCATGAGATTGAACAGTCAGAATACTTGTAACAACATCTGGAGAAGCCTCTGCAGTCTGTTGACCACTCATAGTATAGAATCGACTGGGTCCTCCTGAACTCTGCGCACCACCCCTAGTTGCACCACCCCCTGCGGGTGCTGGGGTACCTCGAGCTGGAGAAGGGGCTAAAGATGTAGCAACTGCTGGACTGGATGGCTAAGCTGTGCCCCTACTCGCTCCCTGGCGGCATACACGATAATGTCTCTGGATATGACCCCTCATCCCACATCCATAGCATATAGGTAACTCCATATAGCAAATCCCCAAGTGCATCTTCCCGCACCTGGGGCACAGGGACCTCTGCTGCTGCTGGAACCTCTCTCCTAACCGACCCCGCTGATGGGATCCCCTGTTCCCTGACCGGGCCTGAAACGACTCCACTGCTGCTGGCTGGGTCCTGATAGTGGTGCACTGGCTGAAGACTGGGCAATAGAATGGGAAGGCCCTGATGATCCTCCCCTAAAAGCTGATCTTCCCCCACCTAGTGACTCTCCCATGTTGCCCATAGACCGGGCCTTGCTATTCCTCTCTCTCCATTATGTTCTTCAATTTATGGCTCTCTCTGGCCTGAGCAAATGCGACCATCTTCCCATAATTCATATCAGAATTCAATGCAGCCGTAAAAGCCTTATTAATGGTCAAAGAATTAAGGCCCTGAACAAACCGGTGCACTCTGGCCTCCATTGTGGGCACATATGAATGGCATACTTGGACAAGCGATCAAACTCCATATGGTACTCCCGCACACTCTTGTTACTCTGCTTCAAATTTTCAAACTCTGCTGCATGGGTTGCCCTTGTCTCAGCATGCAGAAAGTGATCTATAAAGGCATCAGCGAACTCACTTCACCTCGCCGGAGGGATCCCCTCCTTATGGGGATACTCTCATAACTCAAACCACGCATAGGCCACCCCTTTCATTCGGTAAGCAGCCAACTCTACTCCTCTGTTTCAGTCGCACGCATGACCCTGAGAGTCTTATGCATCTCATCGATAAAATCCCGGGGGCCCTCTTCCGAATTGGCACCCGAAAACACTGGAGGGTCTAACTGGAGAAATTTGTTCACCCTGGAACTGGTGGAATCCCCTTGCTAGCTAGATGAACTAGGTGCAACACCTAACCTCTGGTCCTGAGAGGCCACTAGCTGGGTCAACATCTGAATAGCTCCCCTAAGATCCCCATTAGAAATACCATAACCGAAAGCTGGCGCTGGAGGTGGGACAGGAGTATCAACGGGAGGGATAGTGGTACCCTCCACAGGTGTAGGAACTGGGGTAGTCTGCTCTGGAATAGAGGAATCTGGCAGAGTAATAGTAGGGCGACTACCCTCACCCGCAATATCAAGAAGTGAATCATCAGCCACTCTTGAGGTGGCATTGGCTGCTTGGCTAATTCTCGCTTTCTTCTTAGGTGCCATTCTAAAAAATAGAACAACGCACTGATTAGGGAGGGAACAGTTGCACTGCACGATCCAGAATATCAAAGAAGGGTGTTATTCCTAAATGCCCAAGTAGCCTCCAGCTTATCGATGTGGTCGACTACACACCGATAAGAAGGACTCTACTGGACACGGCTCCGAGACATCCTAGGACACTTTAAAATCTTAGGCGCTGATACCAAGTTTGTCACGCCCCAGCCTCGAGAGGTGCGACCGGCGCTCGATAGTGAACCCAACCGAGCAAGCCTCATCAAACACTTCCTACCCCACTCTTCATGAATAAGATATCCATGCATTCTTTTTATTTACGCAGAGAAAAGGTGATACATTCAACAATGTTAATTCATTTTATATTACCGGCTTAAACCGTAGTTAAATTTAGTTTCCAAAATTCCCATAAGTTACAGTTTATAGATAGCATAAGTTTATAATTACAACGTATTTCATGAACCCCTCAACACCCGTACAAAACCCACACATGCGTCTACGGAGCCTCTAAGGATACAAATGATAAGTATGACAATGCCGGCAATAAGGCCCTGGCTATACCTCAAAAAATGGAAGTCCACAACAACAAAAGATATACAATACAACCCCCTTGAAGGAGAAAGGGGCTCACCAAGACTTTGAGAAGAAGGTAATCTGCTACGCGCGATCAGCATTATCCGCTATGGAGCCACCTACATTCATTTAAAAATGTAGCGTCCCCGGCAAAAGGGACGTTAGTACTATAAAATAGTACTAGTATGTATAACTAAACACCATTTTATTAGAAAGAACTATCAAACAAGAACAAAAAAATCACAAGAGTAAATCAAAAGCTTTAACCAGATACCACATCGTCAAATAAATGAACCATATAATCTTCCATATAATTTCCATAACTTAGTTTGGGGAATTTATTTCATATGCTCATCACTGTTATCAATACCACCGCTATCTTGATCGAAGTCCGATCACGATCCGATAGGTTACCTCATTTTAGACATATACCTCAATCACCATTTCATTTTCCTTTTTCCGGAATTCAATGTTAGCACATCACCACCATGTATGCGGCATGGTGTCTGATCACGGCCCGATCGGCTAGGCCGCCTTACCTAGGCGCTGTTCCTTTCTCATTAATCATCTCATTTAAATCTTTATTTTGCATGGATCACATCAATTCATTGGCACTTAGGGCCACAGCTATTACGTCATTCCACTCTCAATGCTCATCTTGCAATTTTATGGACATAGGCACACAAGCAATTCAAGTTGTAAGCATAGGTAAATTTTCACATAGTTAGCATGATAATCTCAGTTTTAATCTTGGCTTCTAGCCTAGGCATTTCACCACATGATTCGTATTCTTCACACTTATCTAAATATCAAGAATGGTATATTACTCACATTGAGGCACATCCTTCATGTACATATACATATATTTGCGAATCAATTAATGTGAAATAACAATCAATACATCAACCAATTCTAGTATTACCACACTTGCATAAACGCCAACGGAGCTCAATTTCTAATAAAAGGGGGTTTTAGCCATACAACCTCAACCGAGATTCCCTTAATCCTATAATGTTCCAGAGTGTTCGCACTTCAATCTATTTAAGCAATGTAGCACGATTTAACTCATAATCAAGAAAAGATCATAATCTAAGCTCTCTTAGCATTTTATCGAGCGTCTAGTGTTCATTAAGGCTTCATGGTTCTTTTATGCAAAATTACACTAGCCCATCCTCCATGCCTCTTCATTCATAATTACCCATATTCTTCAAGAGCACATGCATGCGATGTAATCCCCTTATCCCCATGAATTATCTCACTAATGATCCCTTATAGCTATGTGTAACAAAATAAGAGCTGTGCTGATGAAGTCTTACCTCTTGGGATGAAAATTTAGGTCCTCTACTTGATTATCTTCAATGATTTAACAAGGTTTCATGGAGTAATTTGATGGGAAGTACTTTCCCTCTCTTAGACTCCTCTCTCTCACTCTAGAAGTGTCAAGATATATGCTCAAAATGAGCTATTACATCGGATATAACGATAGGGGGTCCGTTTTACAACTTAGAAAATTGGAGCCCCACGTCAGATCTGGATCGCAAAGTCGACATACGGTCCGCAAAATGCTTCCCAAAAATTGAACACACTAACTGGGTTTGCGGCAGAAATGCGGTCCGCATTCACGTTCTGTGGTCGCAAAATGCACCCTAGAACTGCCCTTCATAAAATCCCCAGGAAATTATGCGATGACTATGCAGTATGCATTTTGATTATGTGATCGCATAATTGAACGCATAGTTGACTTCAATTTTGGCCAACAGACTGGCTCACTCTGCGGCAGAAATGACGTCCGCATACCTGATTTGCGACAGCAAAATTGCACTTTTTCTGGAAAACATAATTTCTTGACTTTTTAATGCATAGCTTCATCCAAAAGTGTCCGAACACACATCTCTAATGTATATTCCTAATTTATCACTACGAGCTTTTTGAGTTTTGAGTACAAGTTTTCACGAGGCCTTACAATGAACCGGGAGCGTTTTGGCGCATAATGTTGAAAGTTGGCGCATTGAAGGTTTTCAAGTTATTTAAATTTGTTTTGAAGTTGTTTATGGTGTTATTGAGGTACGTTTTGGATTCTGATACTATGAATAGTTCCTTATGTTGATTTAATACTTAAACGAAAGATTTGGCATCATTCCGAGTAGTCTAAGTATGTTTCGGCGTGTTCAGATCTAATTGAGAAGTTTGAAGTTCATAACTTAATTCAATTTGGTTTTGGGTATGATTCTTAGTTTCGATATTGTTTTACATGTTTCAAGAGTTCAAGCAGGTTCGTATTATGGTTATGGACTTGTTGGTGCATTTGGATGGGGCCCCGGGTTGCTGTTCTAGTTTCTTTCTTTGCGAACGCGGAGCACTGGTCGCGTTTGCAATGAAGGAATGAGACTCGGTGGCATTTTTCCCTATGCGTTCACGATATGGGAACTTCTTTTGCGAGGCCCTGGGCCACTAGCCTTCGCATTCACAATAGGTCCCTTGTGTTCGCGAAGTGTGGGTCCAACTGGGGAGGGGTCAATAGCAGGCCTTCATGTTCGCGTTGAGGCCGTCGTACTCGCGGAGGGAAGACCAGCTAAGCCATCGCGTTCGTGAGGCTGGTCACACATTCGCGTAATGCATTTTCCATGGGCTTGGCGTTTTTGCCTTCGCGATCACGGATTCCCTATCGCGATCACATAGGACGAACCACTGCGACGTGTCTTTTAAAATATCGAGACTTAGGCCTTTTGGTTTATTTCTTTCACTTGTTGGACGAATTTAGAGCTCTTTGAAGAGGGGTTTTCACCTAGCACTTTGAGGTAAGTAATTTCTATATAATATGAGTTTAATACATGCATTTTGGGTAAATTCTTAACATACAAATTGTAGAAATTATGGATTTAGTTGAAAAACCTAAATTTTGATAAAAATGTGATTTAACCAGGAAAATGATTATGGAATTGGGTAGAAATTATATATTTGAGTTCGTGAGGTTATGTGTAACATTTATCTTAAAAAAAATTCAGAATATGGGCACGTGGGCCCGAGGGTGAATTTTAAGAATCTTCTAATTTAGGTTGGGTAATTACTCTAATAGATAAATTATGAACTTGTGAGTGTATATTGATTAATCTATGTAATATTTGGCTAGCTTCGGATTGTTCGGCACCAATTTGAGGCTATAGAGTGAATTTATGGGCCGGAAGTGAGCTTTGGGACGAGATAAGTCGCCTAACCTTGTAAGAGGGAATTTACCCCATAGGTGTTTTAAATTACTATTTGCTTCTATTTGTGGGGGCTACGTACATACAAGGCGATGAGAGTCCGTGTGTAGCTACAAATCATGCTTATGTTCGGGCAGTTTTAGGACCCATGAAATACTTGTATTGTTTGCACTCTACTTGTTAATTTAAGTGCTTAAATTATATAAAAAATTTATAAAGGATTCTAAAGATCGGATTTCACTTACTTTGAATTTTGGCGGGTTACTTGACCGTTAATAGAAATTGTGCTTTCCTTGTGTATTAGTTCTGTGATAGCTTTTAAATCAGTGTTCATAGAGTGTTCTCTCTTCTTGCGGAGTGAGCCGAATACCTCAGCAGTATAGTAGATGCATCTATGGTTCATGTCGTTCAACCCTCGATAGTGTACACATTATTCTAGATTGGGTCGTACGACCTCGGCCTAAATCGTGCATGATAATACTCAGAGCCCGACTATACTTGAAATTATTTTATTGATTGAGGGGTTATAATTTATCCAATAGCCAAAATTGTGGAAGTTAGTAGGTGACAATTGGAGACTCTTAAATTGATTATCAGTTAAAGAATAATTTATTCACTACTTGCTATTGTGTTATTATTATTATTATTATTATTCACGTATTCCCTGCTTATTTAGAATTTCTGTATTTTAAATTTTTGGCCCATAGTAAGTGTCGATGTCAACCACTCGTCACTACTTCTTTGATGTTAGACTGGATACTTACTAGGTATATGTTGTTTATGTACTCATGCTATACTTCTGCACTAATCTTACAGGATCTGAGTTTGGTACATTTGGCAGTCATTTAGGCGCGCACCCCCGTTACCCCGAGGCATAGTGGTGAGCTGCTCTCTAAGGCCGTTTTGCAATAGACGTAGTCTCTCTTTTGTTTTTACTTTTTGTCTATCTTATTTCAGACAGTAGCATAGGTGTTTTGTATATTCTACTAGTTGTTCATACACTTGTGACACCGGGTTTTGGGAATATGCTAGCAGACACATTATGGTTTTGAGCAGTTAATTCACTGTATTTGTTCTTTCATTAGTTTTTGCTTTACTTTATTATAGTTTTTCCACATCTCATCTACTTAATAAATAAAATTCAACTACTTTGAAACTATTAAAAAGAGTAAGTACATGGCTAGTTCACGTTGGCTTGCCTAGCGGCGGTGTTGGGCGCTACCACGGCCTATACGGGAAATTGGATCGTGACAACATGGTATCAGAGTACTAGGTTCACGTAGGTCTCACAACGTATGAGCAGGCCTAACAGAGTTTTGCAGATTAGTGTGTAGACGTCCGTACTTATTTTCGAGAGGCTATAGGGTGTTAGGAAACTTCTCTTTCTTCATCTCCTATCGTGTAGTTAATGTTGTGCTAAGTATGTTTCTCTTATTCTCTCACAGATGGTGAGAACGTGCACGGCAGATGTACCCCACTGTGGAGGAGTTGCTTCCCCTATTGCTTAGAGGCTGAGGCTGAGGCCGAGGGAGGGCTTCAGCTCGTGGTTGAAGACAAGGGCATCCTAGAGGTGCTTCAGTTATGCCACCAATGGATCCAGTGGAGGATCCTATTATTAAGGATAAGGGCGAGGTGCCTGCAGCATAGCCAACCCTAGTGTATTTCATGTCCGCACCAGGATTCCAGGAGATCATGGGCCATATGTTGCGGTTCATGGATTCTATGACACATGTTGGTTTATTTCCGGCAAACCCAACCACGTCTCGGGGGGGGGGGGGGCACAGACCCCTATC
>MU705662.1:119013-135627 GCA_026770625.1 Nicotiana glauca | reverse complement strand
GGGGGGGGGGGGGAGCACAGACCCCTATCGCTCAGGCTCCAGGTCATGCAATTGCCATATATCAGACCCCGAGTGCACTACCCATGGGTGGAGCTCAACCATTTGTAGCAGCTATACCAAAGCCCAAACCAGTTGCAGTCGGCAAGCCATAGAAACTATTGGATAGACGGACCAGGCTACATCCTCATATCTTTGGAGGTGAGCGATATGAGGACCCCCAGGACTTTATTGATCATTGCAGGGACATACTCCACAACATGAGGATATTAGAGTCCACAGGGTGGACTTTACCACGTTTCAGCTGGAGGGCAGGACCTGTAGATGGTGGCAGTCCTATCTTCTCGGCAAGCCAGTAGGTTCTCCTCCCTTGAATTGGGACCAATTCACACGTCTCTTTCTGGATAGATATATTCCACCCTCTTAGAGGGAAGAGTTGCGATTTCAGTTCGAGCAGCTTCAGTAAGGTCAAATGTCATTGACTGACTAAGAGGCGAGATTCTTTGAGTTCTCTCGCCATGCACTTATGATACCTCTTACCGATGCAGAGAGAGTTCAAAGGTTTGTTGTGGGCTTGCACTTTGGTATCCAGGACACTATGGCTCGAGAGGTTGAGATGGGGACTTCTTACGAGCTGGTTTGAAGATAGCTCGTACGATCGAGGGTGTTCGTCAGCGGGGCCAAGAGCAGACACCGAGGGATAAGCGGTTTCGATATTCTGGAAGGTTCAGTGGTGCTCCATCTAGGGCAGAGGTCAGTTTGTAAGGGGTCAGTCTAGCAGGCCCACATATCTAGCACCACCGCCTCCTCGAGGTGCTCCGGTGCGGCCCTATATCGGTGCCATTCCAAAGAGCTCCTACCATCCACTGTCCATTCAGGGTTCCTCTAGTGGGAGTTCAGGTCCTAGAGTCAGACTCAGCGTCAGTCATTTTCCGCACTAAAAGGTTGTTTCACGTGCAGGGATCTTGGCCATGTGAGGAGATTCTGCCCCAAGCTTCGGGGCAAGGCAATACAACAGGGTCATCAGCCTATGATTACAACAACAACTGCCACACCAGTCGTTTGGCCCCCCATAGGCGGAGGGCAGATGGGTAGGGGTCATCGTAGAGGTGGAGGCCTGTTAGGTGGCACTCCAGCTAGGTTCTATGCCTTTCCAGCTAGACCGGATGCAGTAGCCTTAGATGTCGTGACCACATGTATTATTTCTGCCTGCGGTAGGGATACTTCGGTACTATTTGATCCAAGGTCTACATATTCATATGTTTTATCTCTGTTTGCTCATTTTTTGGGTGTTCCTCGTGAGTCCTTGGGTAGTCCTATATATGTGTCCATGCTAGTAGGAGATTCTGTTGTTGGGATCAGATATATCGGTATTTTATAGTGACTTTTTGTCGTTATAAGACTAGAGAGGATCTTCTATTCCTTGATATGACCGACTTTGAGGTCATCCTGGGCATGTATTGTTGTCTACATATCACGTCGTCCTTGATTTCCATGCCAAGATTGTTACCTTGGCGATGCTAGAGTTGCCTAGATTGGAGTGGAGGGGTTTGTCTATCAGTGCATCTAATCAGGTTATCTCTTTTCTGAAGGCTCGACACATGGTCGAGAAGGGCTGTTTGGCTTATCTAGCTTATGTTCGGGATACGGTTGCAGAGACTCCGGCGATTGATTTAGTGCCCGTGGTCCAAGAGTTCTCCGATGTGTTTCCTTCTAATCTACCAGGCATGCCACCAGATCATGATATCAATTTCTGTATTGATTTGTCTCCAGGTATCCAGCCTATCTCTATTCTAACGAACCGCATGGCTCCAAAATAGTTGAAGGAGTTGAAAGAACATCTTGAGGAGTTGCTAGCAAAGGGGTTGTCAGACCGAGTATGTCGCCTTGGGGTGCACTCGTGCTATTCGTGAAGAAGAAACATGGGACTATGCGGATGTGCATTCATTACTGCCTGTTGAACAAAGTTACCATTAAGCACAAATACCTATTGATGCGTATTGACTTGTTTGACCAGTTGCAGGGTGCGACAGTGTTCTCTAAGATCAACTTGAGATCGGGGTATCATCAGATAAATATACATGATTCGGATGTTCCGAAGATGACTTTTTGGACTAGATATGGCCACTATGAGTTTCTAGTATTGTCCTTTGGCTTGACCAACGCCCCGGTGGCATTTATGAATCTGATGAGCTGGGTGTTCCGGCCATATATTAACTCATTTTTCATTGTCTTCATTAATAACATATTGATCTACTTGCGTAGCATAGACAAGCACGAGCAGCATTTGAGAGTGGTGCTTCAGACCTTTCAGGAACAGAAGCTATATGCTAAGTTCTCCAAGTGCGAGTTCTGTTTAGATTTTGTGGCATTCTTGCGACATCTGGTGTCAAGTGAGGGTATTAAGGTTGATCCAAAGAAGATCGAGGCAGTTTTGAACTGGCCTCATCCTACCATAGCGACTGAGATCAAGAGTTTCTTAGGGTTAGCAGGTTATTATCGCCGATTTGTGGAGAGCTTCTCATCTATTGCAATATGTTTGACTAGATTGACCCAGAAGGGTGCTCCGCTCTGATGGTTCGATGATTGCAAGGCAAGCTTTCAGAAGCTCAAGACCGCATTAACGTCAGCACCGGTGTTAGTGTTGCCTTCCGATTCAAGGATGTATACGTGTATTGTGACACTTCACGTGTTGGCCTGGATTGTGTATTGATAAAAGAGGGGCGAGTTATTTCATATGCTTCACGTCAGCTGAAGCCCCATTAGAATAATTACTCCGTACACAATTTGGAGTTGGTCGTGACAGTTCATGCTCTCAAGATCTGGAGGCATTATCTTTATGGAGTGTCTTGTGAGGTTTACACTGATCATCACAGCTTGTAGCATTTGTTCAAGTAGAGGGAATTCAACTTAAGGCAGTACAGGTGGCTTGAGTTACTAAAGGATTATGATATTACCATCCTTTATCATCCGAGCAAAGTGAATGTGGTTGCGGATGCCTTGAGCAGAAAGGCTGAGAGTATGGGTCGGTTGGCATTTATTTCAGCAGAGGAGAGGCCATTGGCTTGGTACATTTAGTACTTGGCTAATATACTTATGAGGTTGGATATTTTAGAGCCCAGCCGATTTTTTGCATGCGTTGTCGCTCAGTCTTTATTATTCAAGTAGATTAAGGCTCATCAGTACGACAATCCACGCTTGTTGGTTCTTAAGGAGACGATACAACATGGTGGTTCCAAGGAGGTTACAATCGGTGGGGATGGTGTTCTGCGACTTCAGGGCCGTCTATGTGTTCCTAATGTTCATGGATTGAGGGAGAAGATTCTAGAAGAGGCACACAGTTCTCGGTATTCTATTCATCCAGGTACTACGAATATGTATCGCGACCTGGTGCAACATTATTAGTGGTGGTGGATGAAGAAGGGCATAGTTGAGTATGCAGAAAGGTGCCTAAATTGCCAGCAGGTTAAGTATGAGCACTAGAGGCCAGATGGCCTACTCCAGCAGATAGTTATACCTGAGTGGAAATGGGAGTGCATCACTATGGACTTCGTAGATGGGTTTTCGGACCTTGAGGAAGTTTGATGCAGTTTGGGTCATTGTCGATTGGTTGACCAAGTTGGCACACTTTATTCCAGTTGTCACTACATATTCTTCAGAGATATTTGCCCAGATTTACATACGGGAGATTGTTCGGTTGCAAGATGTGCATGTTTCCATCATTTTAGATAGGGGGCCTCAGTCCACTTTGCACTTTGGGAGAGCATTTCAGGGCGAGTTTGGTACCCGGGTAGAGCTCAACACAGCTTTTCATCCGCAGACTGACGGGCAGTCCGAGCAGACAGTTCAGGTTTTAGAGGATATGCTTAGGCCATGTGTCATTGACTTCAGAATTCAGTGTGATAGATTCTTTCTCTTGGCCGAGTTTGCTTACAACAATAGTTATCATTCCAACATTGAGATGGCTCCATTTGATGCTTTGTATGGTCGGCGATGTCGTTTGCCCATCAGATGGTTTGAGCCCGGTGAGGCTAAGTTATATGGTACTGAATTGGTGAGAGATGCCTTGGAAAAGGTAAAGTTAATTCAGGAGCGACTTCACATAGCACAGTCCATACATAAGAGTTACGCGGATCAGAAGGTGCATGATTTATTATTTATGGTGGGCGAGAAGGTTCTCTTGAAATTCTTGCGGATGAAATGCATCATGAGGATCGGGAAGAAGGGCAAGTTGGGGAGGTTGCTTATGATCTTGCTTTGCCTCATAGTCTTTCAGGAGTTCATTAGGTATTCCATGTGTCTATGCTCCGGAAGTATCATGCCGACATGTCGCATGTGTTAGACTACAGCACGGTTCAGCTAGATGAGAGCCTGGGCTATGAGGAGGAGCCAATTGCCATTTTTGATAGGTTGGTTCACCAATTGAGGTTCAAGAAGATTTCTATGGTAAAGGTTTGATAGAGGGTCAACCAGTCGAGGACTGGGAAACCCGATGAGGACATGCGGAGCAGATATCCACACCTATTCGGCACTCCAGGTATGATCCTAGACCCACTTGAAGATGAACATTTATTTAAGAGGTGGAGAATGTAATGACCCGACCGACCGTTTTGCTTTCTCGACCCCCGTTCCCCTAAATAAGACTCCCCATATGTGTTTTTATTATTTTATGACTTGCGGGGATGATTAGTTCGGGTTTGGAAGGGTTCAAGTTAAAATCAGAACACTTAGTTCCTTAATAGTAGCTTAAAATGGTTGAGTTTGACTTTAATCTGAGTAACCGATCTCGGAACTGGGATTTGACCACCCAATAGGTTCATATAATGATTTTTAACTTGTTCATACATTCGCATCGGGTTTCAGATGACCCTCGAGTGTTTCGGCACATAATATTGAAAGTTAGCGCATTGAAGGTTTTCAAGATCTTTAAATTTGGTTTGAAGTCTTTTTTGGTATTATCGAGGTCTGTTTGGGATTTCAAGCCTGCGAATAGTTCCATATGGTAATTTAAGACTTGCACGCAAAATTTAGTATCATTCCGAGTAATCTAAGTATGTTTCAGCGCGTTCGGATCTAGTTGAGAAGTTTGAAGTTCATAACTTAGTTCAATTTGATTTTGGAGTGCGATTCTTAGTTTTGATGTTGTTTTACATGTTTTGAGAGTTTGAGCAGGTCCATATTAAGGTTATGGACTTGTTGGTGCATTTGAACAGGGCTCTGGGTGGCTTGAGTGTGTTTCGGATCGCCCGGAGCTAAATCTGAAACACCATAAACACTATGGGTATTATGGAGTCGAGTGGGGTTGCTTTCACTACATTCTAGCTTAAGGGAGCGGCTTATTAGTGGTGGCAAGCATATGAGTTGGGTAGTCCGGCCGGGGCAGTTTCACTCACCTAGGCTCAGTTCTCAGAGATGTTCATGAGGGAGTTTGTTCCCAAAGCCTTTGTGATGCATGGTGCACAGAGTTTGAGCAGTTGCGCCGGGGTGCTATGACCATATCAGAGTATAATGTCAGGTTCAGCGAGTTGTCTAACATGCACCAACTTTTGTCTCCACAGTCAGAGAGCTAGTCCGTCGATTTATCGTGGGGCTCAACCACAAAATTAGATTCAGCATGGCTCGAGAGTTGGAGAGTGACATCTCATACTAGCAGGTAGTGGAGATTGCTAGGAGATTGTAGGGTACGTGGTCCGGGGAGAGAGAGAGGAGAGGGAGGCCAAGAGGCCTCGAGATTTTGGAACATATAATGGTGCTCGTTCCCTAATTACATATCGTCATGGTAGAGGCTATGTGAGTCATCCTGTGTATTCAGCAATTCCAGCTTCCAGCAGTATTTCGGCCACTCCCAGGCCTCAGGTTGCTCATTATGCACCACCACTGTCTAGTACACCTCCTGCATAGGGTGTTTTCAGCAATCAGTCCAGCCGACAGGGCTCGAGCCAGTTCCAGCAGCCACATCATCCGAGAGCTTGTTTTAAGTGTGATGACACTTGTCATATGGTGAGGGATTGTCATATGGTGAGGGACTGCCCCAGACTCAGGAGGGGTACACCTCCATAGACTACTCAGTCCCCACGAATTCCACCGGGCCCTTAGGCTTCTCAGGTCGTGGTTACCGTACCAGTTGCCACTCCACCTGCATAGCCAGCTAGAGATGGAGGTCGGGAAGGTAGAGGTTGCCCTAGCGGGGGAGGCCAGGCCAAATTTTATGCTCTTTCTAATAGGACGGAGGCAGTTGCATCCGACTCAGTTATCACAGGTATTGTTCTGATTTGTCATAGAGATGCATTAGTCTTATTTGATACAGGCTCCACTTATTCTTATGTATCATCTTACTTTGCTCCATATTTGGGTGTATCCCGTACTTCTTCGAATTATCCTATTTATGTGTCACGCTTGTGGGAGATTCCAATTTTGTTGATTGTGTGTATCGATCGTGTTTAGTTGCTCTTTGTGGTTTTGATAACAGAGCCGATCTATTATTGCTAAATATGGTAGATTTTGATGTTACTTTGGGCATGAACTGGTTGTCGCCCTATCGTGCTATTCTTGATATTCATGCCAAGATAATGACGTTGGATATGCCAGGTTTGTTACGGTTGGGGTAGAAGGTTACTTTGGAATATGTTCCCAACAAGGTGGTGTCTTGCCTTAAGTCACAACATATGGTTGGGAAAGGATGTGATGCATATCTAGCATATGTGAGAGATGTTAGAGTTGACACTCCTACCGTTGCGTCAGTTCAAGTAGTGAGGGATTATCCCGATGTATTTCCGACAGATCTTTCAAACATGCTTCCCGATAGGGATATCGCTTTTGGTTTTGATTTATTAGCGGACACTCAGTCCGTGTCTATTCCACCATATTGTAAGGCCCCAGCGGAGCTGAAGGAGTTAAAGGAGCAGTTGCAAGAGTTGTTTTATAAGGGATTCATTCAACCTAGTGTGTCAACTTGGGGTGCTCCGGTCTTATTTTTAAAGAAGAAGGATGGTGTTTATGCGCATGTGTATTGATTATCGACAGTTGAACAAGGTTACAGTGCAAAACGGGTATCCATTGCCACACAATGAGGACCTATTTGATCAGCTACAGAGTGCCATAATGTTCTTAAATATTGATTTTCGTTCAGGCTACCATCAATTGAAGATTCGGGAGCTGGATATTTTGAAAACTGCCTTCAGGACTCGGTATGGTCATTACGTGTTCCTTGTGATGTCATTTGGGTTAACCAATGCCCCTGCAACATTCATGCACTTGATAAACAATGTAAACCATCCATATCTTGAAACATTCTTCAATGTGTTTATTGACGACATATTGGTGTACTCCCGGAGCCGAGAGGATCATGAGCAGTGCCTGAGGACTGTGCTCCAGAAATTGAAAGAAAAGAAATTGTATGCAAAGTTTTCAAAGTGTGAATTCTAGCTTGATTCAGTGGCGTTTTTCGGTCATGTAGTGTCGAGTGAGGGGATCAAGCTAGATTCGAAGAAGATTGAAGCAGTGCAGAGTTGTCCTAGACCGTCTTCAGCTACTGAGATTCGAAGTTTTCTTGGTTTGGCAGGGTATTACCGCCAATTCATAGAAGGTTTCTCATCTACTGCTGCACTTATGACCATATTGACCCAAAAGGGTGCTCCGTTCAGGTGGATCGAGAAGTGTGAGGAGAGCTTTCAAAAGCTCAAGACTGTTTTGACTACAGCCCCAGTGTTGGTTTTACCTACCAGTTTGGGGTCTTACACCATGTACTGTAATGCTTTGCGTGTTGGCCTCGGCGTAGTGTTGATGCAAGGCGGTAGGGTGATTGCCTACGCGTCTAGATAGCTGAAGGTGCATGAGAAGAAATATCCTATCCATGACCTTGAGTTAGCAGCTATTGTTCATGCCTTGAAGATTTAGCAGCACTATTTGTACGGTTCCCCTTATGAGGTATATACCGACCACTAGAGTCTACAACATCTGTTCAAATAGAAGGATCTTAACTTGTGGTAGCGGAGATGGTTAGAGGTACTTAAGGACTATGATATTACCACCAATATCATCCCAGAAGTCCAATATGGTGGCCGATGCCTTGAGTCAAAAAGTAGAGAGATTAGGTATTTTAGCATATCTACCGGCAGCGGAGAGGCCATTAGCATTGGATGTTCAAGCATTGGCCAACCAGTTTGTTAGATTGGATGTTTCAGAACCGATTCGAGTTTTGTCTTGTGTGTTTTCTCGGTCTTCTATTTATGATCATATTAGAGAGTCCCAGTATGACGACCCCCATTTGCTTGTCCACACGGACACATTTCAGCACGGTGGTGCCAAGGAGGTCACTATTGGGGATGCCGGTGTGTTATGGATGCAGGGCAGGCTATGTGTGCCCAATGTGGAAGGATAGCGTAAGTTGATTTTTCAAGAGGCCCACAGTTCATGGTACTCCATTCATCCGTGTGTCGCTAAGATGTATCAGGACTTGAGGTAGCACTATTGGTGGAGGAGGATGAAGAAAGACATAGTGGAGTGTGCAGCTCGGTGCCTAAATTGTCAGCAGGTGAAGTATGAGCATCAGCGGCCAGGTGGATTGCTTTAGAGGCCAGAGATCCCAAAGTGGAAATGGGAGGGGGTTACTATGAATTTTGTTGTTGGGCTTCCACGAACTCAGAAGAAGTTTGATGCAGTACGAGTGGTTGTGGATAGGTTGACCAAGTCGGCTTATTTCATTCCAATGGTGACTACTTATTCTTCAGAGCAGCTGGCTCAGGTTTATATTCGCAAAATTGTCCAACTTCATGGTGTGCCGGTATCCATCATCTCTGATCGGAGTACATAGTTTACGTCGTGATTCTAGAAGGTCATACAGCGAGATTTAGGCACGCGGGTTGCGTTGAGTACAACATTCCACCCTCGAATGGACAGTCCAAGCGCACTATTCAGATATTGAAGGATATGCTTCGTGCTTGTGTGATGGAGTTCGGGGGTTCTTCGGATCAATTTTTGCCGCTTGCAAAGTTTTCCTACAACAATAGCTATCAGTCGAGCATTCAGATGGCTCCGTATAAAGCCTTGTATGGGAGGCGGTGTCGATCTCTGGTGGGCTGCTTTGAGCTGAGTGAGGCTTGGCTATTGGATATTGACCTGATTCAGGATGCTTTGGAAAAGGTTAAATTGATTCAAGATCGGCTTCGCACAGCCCAATCTAGATAGAAGAGTTATACGAATCGGAACGTTCATGATATTGCATTCATGGTTGGGGAGCGGGTTTTGCTCCGAGTTTTGCCCATCAAGGGTGTTATGAGGTTTGGGAAGAAGGGAAAGTTGAGCCCTAGGTATATCGAACCTTTTGAGATTCTTGAGAGGATTGGAGAGGTGCCTACAAGCTTGCACTTCCACCTAGTCTAGCTGCAGTTCATCCAGTATTCCATGTTTCTATGCTCCGGAAGTATCACGGTGATCCGTCTCATGTGTTAGACTTCATCTCAGTCCAGTTGGACAAGAATTCGTCTTATGTTGAGGAACTGGTGGCCATTTTAGGCAGACAAGTCCGAAAGTTGAGGTCGAAGAACACTACTTCAATGGAGGGGTCAGCCAGTCAAGGAGGTGACTTGGGAGATCGAGAATGATATGCGTAGCCATTATTCCCATCTTTTCACCACTTCAAGTATTTCTCTATACTCGTTCGAGGACGAACGTCTGTTTTAAGAGGGGGAGGATCTTTTCTTGAATTCAAAAATTCTCCGCCTTTTCTCAGCTAGACACCTACTTTAGAACCATCCTTTTCTAACTACGACAAAGCTTCCTTGTAAACTAAGGCTAAGGCACGCTCGATAGCAAGAAGCTAGTGACTTCTTTCAGGTCATTAACTAGAACTTGCACGAGGTATAATGATTCGGACGGTCATTTTAAGTATTTTAGTCCTAATCCCGTATTTATTACCTCCTCTATGTTATATTTTGGTTATGTGACTTGCCGGTGTGTTTTATTTTGGTTTCAAGTGAGTTTCGGAGTGGAATGAGACATATAGTCCCTAAGTTGGAGCCTTGAGTTGAAAGAGTTGACTGTAGTTTGACTTTTGTGTAGACGACTCCGGAATGGAGTTTTGATGGTCCCAATATCCCCGTATGGTAATTTTAGACTTAGGAGCATGTCCGGAAGTTGATTTGGAGGTCTGTAGGTCATTTCGACGTGAATTAGCGAAAGTTAGAAAGTTGAAGGTTTGGAAGATTTGGAAAGTTTGACTGGGAGTTGATTTTATTGATATCGGGGTCGGATTTTGATTTCAAAAGTTAGAATAGGTTTTTCATGTCATTCATGACTTGTATGCAAAATTTGAAGTCAATCGGAGTTTGTTTGGTATGAATCGACACTTGTTTTTGAATTCGGAAGTTCATAGTTTCATAGGCTTGAATTGGGTTGCGATCTATAGAATTGATGTTGTTTGATGTGGTTTTTGACCTCAAGTAGGTCCGTCATGTGTTTTAGAACTTGTTGGTATATTTGGACATGATTCTGGGGGGACCGGGTGTGTTTCGGAATGAATCCGGAACAAGTTTGAACCTTGTTTGATTGCTTTAGTGTTGCTGGGACTGGCGCAATCGTACCTGCGATTTTTTGGTCGTAGGTGCGGCATCGCAGAAGCAGTCCTTGTGCCGCAGAAGCGAAGCTGGCCTTGCCCAGCTGGGATTGTAGGTACGAGGAGTTTTTCGCATCTGCGAGTCCGCAAGTGCGGAGAAATGGTCACAATGTGGATGGGGCTAGCTTGGTCTATTATCGTAGAAGCGAGCCTTGCCCGCAGGAGCAAGTGTGCAGAAGCGCGTTTTAGTCAGCAAAAGTGGGAGCGTAAATGCGTGTTTGGTCCGCAGAAAAAAAAAATTATGGCCTAAGTGGAAACTGCACTTGTGATGGTTTTTCCCCAAATGCGGCGTCGCAGGTCCTAAAAGGCCGTAGATACGGAATCCATGGGCAGAAAAGGGGTCTTCGAGGGTTTTAATTTCATAATCCATTTTTGGACCTAGAGAGCTCGATTTGTGGCGATTTATCTTAAAATTTGCAAGGAAATCATTGGGTTAAGAAATCCTAACTCGGTTTTGGTTAAATTACACGAATCTATTGTTAATTTTATTATTTAATTAGTGATTTGAGTTGGAAATTTGAGAAAATTTGTAAAAACTTCTTAGGCTAAAATTTGGGGATTTGAAAGGAGATTTGAAAGGGGATTTGAAAGGCGATTTGAGGTCGGATTTGAGTAATTCTTGTATGATTGGATTCGTTATCGAATGAGTGTTAGAATTTTATAATTTTGGTCGGGTTCCGAGATGCGGGTTCGGATTGACTTTTTGAGTTGACTTTTTATTTCTTTATGAAGGTCATAATTTTATTGTTCGAAATAGTTTCTTATAGTTTCTATTTATGGTATGAAGTTGTTTTGGCTAAATTCGATTCATTCAGAGTTGGATAATCGAAGGAAAGGCCTACTAGTAGATTGAGTTAGCGTGTTTCGAGATAAGTGATTTGCCTAACTTTATGTGGGGCGAATTACTCCTTATGATTGGTGTTGTTTTGCGATAGTTGTGATGTGTAAAAGCTGTGCATGCAAGGTGACGAGTGTGTACACAGGCTAAATGTGGAACGAATTTAGCTATGTGGATTTCTTTCATGCCTTAATTGAGTTACCTTAACATGTTATAGTCATCATTTCTAGTCTATCTCCACATGCTCTACTTGTCTTATTTCTTACTTGTTAATTTTCCTTACATGTTTAGTTGAAGTTGTTGTTTTCTCTATTTCTTATTCATTATTTGACCATGAATTATTTACTTGAAGTCGTTATTCTTGGAATATCTTGTTGATGAAATTAATATTGAGTTATAAAGGTTGTGATGCACATTGAGGCAAAGTATTAAGTTGTGAAATATTATTCTGTTGAGTTATTCACTTCCGGTTGTTATTGTTGAGACTCTTGTGTACATTATGGTTGAGCCATGAGCTCTTTATTATAAAAATATTGTTATTGTTGATTTTTTTTGGCAAGTTGTGATATTGGGCACTTCATGTGCGATTTGTGATATGTTGTGATATTGATATGCATGTTGTGGTATAAGGTTTTGGGGTTGAAATGCATGCGGTGAGATAAGGTGGACTTGATACGCGTGGCTCGTAGGGGAACTACTAGAAGCCACGAGGTGTGATAAGGTGGACTAAAACGCGGGATGCTATTTTGAAAAAATAATTTTCAAAACTAAATGCAAGTCTCTCGCGTGATATAAGGGAAGATTGTGAATTATCCTTGTGATTTAAGACTACGAGGCGGAACCTCGGTAGTGACTCTTGTTGGTATTTCTCTATTGCTTCACTTGTGTTTGGTTATTTTGTTTCCTTAGCATATCGTTCCTTATTTTCTCCGTGTTGCATTATTTGATTTAGTTCCGTGTAGCTAACTTTGATATGTTATTTGCTGTTTCAATTTCATTGCTATCACTACTACACTATCGTACACTTGTACAGTTTTTCTTATTTATTCCAGTAGGACCTTGACCTGGCCTCGTCACTACTCTACCGAGGTTAGGCTTGGCACTTACTGGGAACCGTTGTGGTGTACTTATGCTACGCTTCCGCACATCTTTTTGTACAGATCCAGGTTCCTCCTATCAGCCCAGGCATTAGCGAGAGCTCAACTGCGGAGACTTCAAGGTATACCTGCCAGCGTCCGCAGGCCTCGGAGTCCCCTTCTACCTAGACTATTCTATTTTCCCTATCCTTTTATAGACATTGATGTATAGGGTTATTCAGTACTACTATTTAGAGCTTGTGACTTGTATTCGTCGGGTTTTGGGTAGTTGTATATACTGAGTTGCAGAGTTTCTTTATATTAAATTGTTGAGTATTTGAGAGTTATTTGTCATTTCAGTTATATTCCGCATGTTTTGTTAGGCTTACCTAGTATTAGAGATATTTGTCATCACGACATCCTACGAGGGGAATTGGGGTCGTAACAGGTCCAAAATACCCCTCTTTGCTAACAGTCGTTTCACGTGAAAAAGAGTTATGCACGTGAAAAATTATCAGAAACTAATTTTTTTTTCTTGCCTTATTTGGGTCAAATTTACTCCTTTACTATTTGAAGCAATTTTATCCTTCAACAATTCGAATATAAGCAATTTTAGCCTCCGAAAATTTTCTTCTCATTTTTTATCCTTATTTTCTGTTGGTTTTATTTGGAAAAATAAGCAGGTAATGAAAATATTAAAAGCTATTGGATCACATTAGTTGTCTCTCTCTAGCCTTATTATTATTTTTTTAAATTAATTATTTGGGTTTTAAAGTTTATGTTGTTACACGTGAAATTTGATCTTCTGATTTCATCCAAAAACTGATGTGAGTTTCTCTATAAAGAAAAATATCCATCTTTGTTCTATGTGCACAACATATTTAGCTAGCGTTTGGACATGGATTTGGTTGAAACTTTGAAAAAAAATTTTGAAGTTGTGTTGAAAAATAATTTTTGGATGTTGAAGTTGTGTTTGGACATGCATTTTACGAAAAAGAAATTGAAGTTTTATGAGAAAAAAAAAATCACCCAAAAATTGCCTTAAATCAGTTTTTTTGGGAACTTGGAAAAAAATTAATTTTTTTAAAGACTGATCATATTTCATGAATAAATAATGCTTTCAAAAAAAATTGAAAAAAAGTAATCAAAATCTATGGTCAAACGGGTGCTTATGTTATTTACTATAAAGAATTTATTTTTATTATCATCACTATTACTGTGTTCTTTTATTCATTTTTTTCATCCTCCCATTTTTTTCTGCCACCATTCACCAACCACTCGAATTTGGCATTATTTCAAATTTTAGTTGTTAAATTTCTTTAGTTCCTTACAATTTCAAGTTTCATTTTTGTAACTTGATTGTTTTGAAAGTTGACTTAATTTATTATCTAATTTTTGAAGTTTTAAACTTATACATAATGTCTTTGGATCTGATGTAATAAACTTGTTGTTTAGCATTATCTTTGAAAACTATATTTAAAACATTATTATTTTTTTGCAAAAACGAACTCATTGGTTATTATGAAGTTTTGAATGAAGAATTTTTCTCTCGCGCATTGTGCGAGGAAACTCAATTGTTTGATATAATCTTCCACTTTCTTTCGAAACATCAACGAGGATAAAATTACGCATTTTTTAATAGTAGAAGGATAAAATTGCTCCAAATTAATTAGTAGAGGGATAAATTAGCCCAAATGAGGAAAACAAATAATTGAGTGTCTGATGATTTTCCTGTGGCATCGACATTAGATGGCCGTTACCGGAGATGGGTATTTTGAGACCTTTAGGGAATAGT
Organism: Nicotiana glauca; assembly: GCA_026770625.1. Taxonomy (NCBI): domain Eukaryota; kingdom Viridiplantae; phylum Streptophyta; class Magnoliopsida; order Solanales; family Solanaceae; genus Nicotiana; species Nicotiana glauca. The sequence goes on along the minus strand of MU705662.1, from coordinate 121,309 downwards.
GGGTTTTTTTTTTTTTAATTTTTTTTAGAATTTAACGTCCTAATATTTTTACACTGTTACAATTCCACACAAATTTCACAATAAAAAGGTGAATCCATTAAAACAAAGACTACGTATAACATTTGCTTCCACTATTACTAATAGTATATACATGTCAACGTATAACATTTCAAACCACATGATCTACCAAATACATTCATGTAAAACGAAAGAAAGTAGTTCACAATGCTGTAGAGACTCGTGTTTAACCACGAGAAATAGGGATCATTGTAAATGAGAATAAGGGCCAGAAAAGGAAGGAAAAAGAAAAGCTCATACCAATTTAATATACAGTAGTATTTCAATCATAAGAAACATCGCTGCCCGTCGCACAAAATAGCATTTCTGGTTTAAGATAACATCAATTCTCAGATTTAGAGATCTGGAGAACATTTTGCGACACCTATTCTACCCTGCCATCTTCCTCGGACATGCCATCCCCTCCATGCCTGTAAACAAATTTAGTACAAAGTTGAGATATGACTGCATTTTCTAGACAGTACGACCAATCTAAAGTGCGATAGAACTGAATTTTCAACACAATTCTTCAGCAAGACAACAAGAACAATAACGAGTCGAGCAAAAGGAATAACTAGAGTACATATGTTTTTTTCACATAAATTCAACCGTTCATCAGCTGTCCTAGGTCATCACTAATCACTATATTCTTGGATACTTTGCTCTCGTCTTGTATAACACAAACTTGATCTAGTAGAGTGCGAGCACTTCCCCAAGCGCAGTGATGCCATTGATACCAAAGCACAATCATTAAAAAAAGGAATGTCTCCTCTTTTTCTTACTAGAGTGATGAAAACCTTGCCCCCTTTTATCCAGTTTGACATGGTATGTCAGTGAGTCAGTCCTCAGATGATTATCATTTTATTTATTTATATATTTTGATAAAGTGTCTTTAAATGTATATGATAATGGAGCTTTCATGTATAATCATCTGTCATCACAGCTAGAAGAATAGTAACAGCCTAAGTCCTGCTCATTCTCAACTTGTGTAGGATTCTATTTTCATTCCTGAAAACTGATGCCCGAATTTAGTTAGAAAGGGGCTACGAATAGTCTATTGATATGTGATTAGGTAGCTAAATTCCAATCCTCCAGCTGACGGAAGTCTAACAAGGGTGCCTGGAAATTGGTAGTTCTTTACGTACATCACCAGTGAACAAGAATCCATCATCGACCAACAGGTCCCCAGGTTATGAACGCTTGCTGTCTGCTGAAGTTTGATTTTTCCACCACAAATTTGACCTCCTCTGATCAAAAGAGGAGCCAGAGCTACAGACCAACTTTTATCGTACTATACATCAAAATGATCAGCTCGCTCTTACCTTTTGATTAAGTTAAGAACCACAATTCTACAATTCGACACTTCTCTTTTTTTAGCAAGTATAATAGCCTGTTTGGCCGAGCTGGAAAAATCAGCTTATTTTGAAAAGTGCTTTTGGAAAAAGTAGTTTTGTAGAGAAGCAGTTTGTGTTTGGCTAATCACTCTGAAAAGCACTTTTGAGCAATAATTTGTGTTTGGCCGAACTTTTTAAAACGTGCTTTTAAGTATCAAATTAAGAATACGGAAATGAAAAAATTTATTAAATAGTTAATATTATAAGTAAATAAATAATCTCAAACTTTTGTTATTAAAGACAATAATTAAATATTTTTATTTTTTTAAAATAAAATATGAAAATAAAATTAAAAAGTACTTTAATTCTTTTAAAATGATTTAAATATATTAAAAAAACATTCAACAAATATAAAAGCATTCATGCCTAATGTCACTATATATTAGAAAGCTATCCTAAATATAAGATGAAATACTTACACATTAATATCGTAAGTATTAGGTTTAAAATAAGTATGGTTATTTTGGTATATACTATATTTTGTTAAGGGTATTTTTTATAAGAAGAAAAAGTCAAAACTGCTTATGCTTCCGCTTTTGGGAAATAGCTACTTTTTTCTGCTTTTCAGAAACTGCTTCCGCTTCTTCCCACAAGCACTTTTTTTGGAGAAGTTTGCTATAAGACAAAAACTCAACACAAGCACACAAAAACCTAATTAATGTTGAATATGACCTAATTGTTCACATCAAAAGCAGCTATTTCAAGATGCCACCTACTGAAACATAGAACACATAACATGTGCTCAGTTCTTTGTAGAAAAGAATGACACCTATATATTGTTGGATGTTTCTTCTACAGTCCATCCTTTTGCACACAAGAGTCTTACCTTCCCCCCCCCCCCCCAA
>MU705662.1:104858-115521 GCA_026770625.1 Nicotiana glauca | reverse complement strand
CTGATTTCCAAGAATCCTTTGGCTGCAAACAAGTGACCTTTTGTAAATTGAAGTAATAATTGACATTTAAAATCATTCAGGAAAGCTGTATATTATTACCAAATTACACTCTGGCAAATAAACTTTAAGTGTGTGGTTTAGTTGAGCCCAGTCAAAATATTCACATATCAGTGCAGTTAGTAGCCTTCCTGCATGCAGAAAAGAAAAAATAGGTAACAAGGATCAGGAAAGGAAAATATATAAAATAATTAACTCTTCTTTAAATACTTAAACACCTATCTCTGTGCACTGATTATAGAACTACAAGACCTGATGTGGTCAGAGGCACTTTACCATACAAGTAATATTGGTGTTCAGTGAGAAAATATCAGTGTACTATACAAAAACTCTCAAGCAACTATAGATGTTCTCCACTTTAAGGGGATTATGCAAGAGAAGTTGAAACCAAGTGCACAATCTACAACACTGTCATCAATGAATATAAAAAAATACAAACTTAGCATGACCATTAAAGCATTTGACCAAGCAATCAAGTATGATATCCTCATACTCGTGCAAAAGATGCTAGTTTCTGCATCATAATGAACGAAGAAGTCAATAATAGACTTAGGACAGAAATGAGCTAGGGAGATGCTTATGTCTTTTTCTATGACAACTAAAACCAAAGCAGGGAAAGACCTCGTCCAAGGGCCAGAAAAAATGGAAAGAGAGAATGCACAGATTTATTTATTTATATTTGTTCTTTTACAAGTGCACACAGTTCCCTGACTCAAAATACTAAAATCTATACACTTGACTATTCATCACTTAATCTCTTTTCTGTATAGGGTAAAATTGACTATTTATATCCATACTTATCAAATACTATTTCATTTTTTAATAAAAAAATAGACTATTTATCACTTAATAGATCTAGGAATTGACAATATTCAACATAATAAAATATCAATTGCAAGCAGAATTACTCCAAGTATCCAAAAGAACTAGTCATCTTTTGACTAGGGACATTGATTAAGAGAAGAGATGAATATGTAATTGTTTCATATTGGTCAGAGCACCTTGAGGAGGTGGCGTAGTGGTTAATGAAGCGGGTGCTAACCTCGGAGATCAAGGTTCAGAACCCAGCAAAAAATAGATGATTTCTTCCCATCTACCTAATCGTTGGCGGGGAGAGCTACCCGGTATTTGTGCTGGTGAGAGGTTGTAGGTACCCGCTGATATAGCAAAAGGTACGAAAGCTGGCCCGGACACCAGAACTAATAAAAAAAATGGTCGGGAGGATGAAGGACTATATCTCGATTGTGTATTTTTAACTTGTTTTTTGTTGTCAGTTAATAGAATAGTTCTACTTATATAAAAATAAAAATGAGCATAGAGACAGATGGGAGTAAGTGTTATGTTCCAAAATGTGTGCATTAACAAATTCAACTTGTGCAACCATGATAAGTTAGATTATCGCCTTATGACATGGAATCAAAAACCCAACCTTCAGGCCAATAAGTCTGTAAAGAGACTCAAGAACCAAATTCATTCTAACAGTAAATAGACTCAAGAACCAAATTCATTCTAAGTCCCGTTGTAGTTGGAAGATAAAAAGTTCACAAGGTTCAAATTGAGGTCACAACATCATGAAGAATTCAGATATATTTTATCTATAACTTTTCCTGATAAATGATTTTTTTTTAAAGGTTAACTAGTATTGATGTCAAAACCAGCACTAAGAAAGTGTTGTGATTACATCCAAAAGGGAGTTCCTGGATGAATGATACTCTCTAGGATTTTTCAAAGGGTTCGAAAAAGGAGCATTTAGTCCTATGTGTTTCAAATCTATAGGTCAGATCCTATGCACCCATCTAGTTATAAAATAATTTGACTTCTATAAAGAAACTGATAGTATATGTATTTAAGACATAACCTAGAATTTGTTTCAAATGACACAGAAGAGATGTTATTCGAATTTTCAAAATCAAAATCTGCTGTCCTTAAATAGTTACATTCAAATGCTTCCAACCAAAGTCCAAAAAGATCTGATGGCTTCCTTCTCAGCTGGTTCTAGATGATTTTCAGAAGGTTCAATGATCTTATTAACCACAAGATACAAACTTCATGTAGCATCAAGTTCCAGGTTATAGTGTTTCACAAAAGATTAAAATTCAGAACCATAATTCTTAGAAAGTAACCTGAAAGAAACATAAATCATTGGCAACAGAAAGTGTTTTTGCATCTCCAATTCAGATTTAGGTTGGACTTGATTTGATCAGGCAGGCAGGTTCTCACAATAGATTCTAAAAGACTAGTTCAGATATCTAGATTGAACAGTTAAACAGCATACATATAAGTACATAGAACAAACTCAATCCATCACAATATTTTGACAGTTGCATGGGCACAACAATACTCTCCAGAGTACACACGATACTGAACACTCAGCCCTCAGATATATATAACTGAAGTTTAATAAATTTTCCATACAACAAGTTAGTAGCCGTCCTCCTACACCAAAGAATTTGGCAAGGATTCATAGTGTTAAAAAACCAAAAAGATTAAAACAAGTAACTGAGAACCTGAAGGGGAATTATGGAGTTGTTTTGCACGCTCATTGCAGCTACCCAGTAGTGCAGGAGGCAAGGCTTCATCCTTCTCAATTGCCCTATCCTCCTCTTCTATCGCCTCAAAAACGCTTGCTCTAAGTTCAGCCTAAGAAATGTAGCCACGTAAATTGTGTAAATATATTGTGGATCAACCAGGATTGCACTGTATATCAACAAAAGAGAATCTGAAGAAGGTTCACATGTGATAGCGATATTTTGTTTCAATAAACAAGATCATCAGGTTTTATTTGCTAATAAATAATTTCTCTTTACCAGAAAACTACAAAAGATTCTGTATTAATACAAATCCAACATGGTAAAAGTAGCTAACGTTTGTTTTCAGCTTTTTTCTGATACACTTCCTCTGTCATGGTAGTAACAAGTAGCTCGTATGAGTGAAAAGCAAGTCAAACTTTTTATGGGCCATGTTTTCAGGCATACATTGAAACCGCTGGCTTCAATTTGAGTTTCTTAAATATTTTTATAAGCTGCTCACATGACCATTAGGAAATTCTACTTCAATATTTTTTGTGTACTCTACTTAGCCATTCCGCTATGAACTTTTGCCAGGATCAACTAATAAGTCATATATTAGATTGTAAACCTCTTTTTATTATTATTTTTTGTATCATTCATCTTACCAGTAACACTGTAATTTCCTTATCATTAATTTATAACTACAAGTACTTATATGGCTTTCAAATTAGCAGAGAAACACAATTATGCATTCATTTCTCTCGGTTTTCTAGAAGCCTATACAAGTTGCTGCTTCATGCAATCTTATCTTGCAGTTTCTGCTAATAGAATTTTAGATGACATTCCTGAAATTATATCATTCATTGCTATTTCCTTTTGCTGCTCTCAATCAATGTCTCGATCCTTCACAATTCATCAGCATAAATTTCTCATTTCATAGTCCAAAGAGTTCCAAAATTTTAACCCCTAAATTACCCTCAAGTCTACTAGGTTTACTGTTGTCTGTTCTCATATTAATTTTCACATCATGCAACTATCCGGACTTTTCTCTACTTGTCCTGTTTTCCTGGGTTGCGAGGGGCGGCCCCTTCGTCCAGGAAGGGGAAGGCATGGTGGGGAATGAACCTTACACGTCTAGGATACAAGGAAGCAATTCTAGCGGTAGGTTGCCCTTTAATCCTCATTGTCCTGCATATGCCAATCTTTTTCCTAGACATTTGAGCCTTTTTTAAGGTTTAACCCCTTCAAAGCCATTAATTTGCATTCGTTCAAGCTACACCCTTGACTGAGCAGCAGAGGCAAAACACTAGGTGATTTCTTCCCGTCTGTCCAAGTCTTGACTGACATAATTACCTAGTACCTGAGTTGGTGGGAGTTAGCAAATACCCAATGGAATTAGTCGAGGTGCGAGCAAGCCGCCTCCATACCACAGTTATAAAAAATTAATAAAAAGAATTAGTCACCCCTAACTGAGCACAATAATATCCTATTCTTTTGCTCCCAACTTTGGGATTTAGATCCCTCAGTGATTCATTTGCCTGAGACCCAATAAACCTAAAAGGTAGGGTGAGCATCAAAGGACATATGCTCTTTCTAGATAAGTTATGCATAATTTGTTCAACGAAAATGCAAGTGAAGGAAAAAAGTATGCATGCATCAACCCGTCAAAATTTTAATATTTAGCTCCTTGAAGATGCATAAAACAGTTAAAACAATTGAGTTAAAAACAAGGTATTCATTTCTACACATTAAATCACTTAAACTATGCTTTGCATTACCCAGATATTTTATAAGCTGGTGACATCTTCTTGTGTTCCCTTATACCCAACTTGTTGCAACCAAAAATTTTAATGTTAAGACTTAAAATTCACAAAGATTCAATTTTTCAGTTTCTATTTTCTAACCAAGAAACGATGGAAATTAGCTATTCATGACCCCAATTTTCAGAACAGGAAAAATTACATCTGCGGATATAATGAATCAAGAAATATCTAATTACAGCTTCGTCGGCAAGCCCAAGCCATACCCAGAAAAGAAAAATGTAAAAAATTTGGAAGCACATAACATGTAACCACTCGATCTGATTGAGAAGAAAATTCACAGAACAAAAAATGAAAATGCAGAAGAGAAGAATTGTTTGTTCATACTCGGATCTTGGCAAGGACGCCTTTCTTCTCTAGGGTTCGGGTGACGAGGGTTTTGAGGTCCATCATTTCTCTTGTATAATCGTCCATTTTCTACTCTCTACTGAAACTAGAATTGGAGATGTTTGATATTTTTCAGATGGTTTCTCTTCTCATTGAAGGGCCTCTCCGCTTTTTGCCTGTGCGATTATTGCAGTATTTGGGTCCTTTACAATGTTTTTGAAATGAGATGTTTAATAAAGTTGATGACTTGATGGGTGTGGGGCCCGTATGAAAGTGAATGTAACAATTTCTACATTACGGTTTTTGTAAAGATAACTAGATCCTAATGTTGACGGTAGGTCTAAATAAAGTGTAAAAGATTAACAACATTTTTTTTGAAAATAAATATTAGGGCTGACAACATGACTGAATGAATGATAATTTTGAACGTAACTTGTTAAACGTTTGCATTTTATTTCATCCCCTTTATAGATTGTAGTGGCATGTAATGTGGCTGTTTTCACCCAACAATCCTTCCATTTTAACAAGTGCCCACTACTATGAGTCCGAAATTTTATATTTTTGAATTCAAAATATATAAATAGATGGAAAAAAATTAGTGACCAAAATATATAAAATATAGTTTTGAACCACGTTTCACCTTAATGTCCGTTTTGGACGTTAAGGTAAAACTCGTTTTAAAACTACGTTTTATATGTTTTGAAACCACATTTTCTAAGCTTTAAAAGAAGAAGATTACTGATTACTCCCTCTGGTCCAAAATAAGTGATTTTTTTGATGTTTTTACACATATTAAGAAATTCACCTTTTAGTATTAACTGGCAATGAAATTGACCATATTAATATTTATTATCTCACATAAACACTCCTAACACATATTTCAATACTATTTACTCCAAGGACAATATAGAAAAAAAAATAATTAATTCATTCTTGAAATATGAAAAAATTACTTATTTTAGACCATAAAAAAAATCAAAAAATCACTGATTTTGAACCGAGGGAGTATATGAGTTGAAAAGACTGCAAGCCAAAGACTTTATCAACTTTTTAGCATTCAGTGAGAGTTTCGAGTAGGCTTTATATATAGGACTAGAATATATAACAAAATAGTAAAATATTAAGTAAAATTTTCTCTATCTATATTTTAGTCTAAAGGAAAATTAAATTGCTGCTTCAAGTTCTAGTGACATGTCGGGCTATTGGGGAGTTGTATTTTTTTCTTAGATCTGACAGAAAGAGAAAAGTGTTGGTTATGGAGTTTGGAGAGGAGTAAGTACTCATCTCACCTTATGGAAGTTTGGAATAATAATAATAATAATAATAATAATAATAATAATAATAATAAAAGCAAGCTGTATTGGTAAATATTCGATCATTCGGCAAACAGAGGATCAACCCCCTCACGACCAATCTGTAGTAAATAGTCAATACCATTGACTTCTGATTTATGACAACTGTCCCTAAAATAAATGAGGGGACATCTCCATAACAAAACAAGGGGCCCATTCGTGATCAGCAAGAAGAGCTTGAGGCTATAAATACTAAGAAAGAGAACATCTCAAGGGGGCTTCTTCTTCGACACAACTTTGACTGCACCAGAGACATAAAGCTATACTCCACAAGTGGAGCAATAAACCAGATCAATATAAGATCCTAAACCTTTTTAAGGAGAGGTAAATCAAACTACTTCGATGAAGAATTCTGAATACCCCAGAGATAGAAATTTATACGCCACAAGGGAAGCAATAAACAAGATCAATGTAAGATCCTGAACCTGTTCAAGGAGAGGCAGGTCAAGTTATATTGATGAATAAAATCTCATTTATATCGTCCCTTAATTGATTGTTTCTATATCTCAAGTTTAACTTTTAATTTAGTGATTAATTATGATTGGCTATGATTTACCCCTTGAATTATTTCGATTGATTTGCTTGGAAAGTATTCATTAATTTTTCACCAAACAATTTGGCGCCGTCTGGGGGGATTTCCTAGCGAAATCGCATAGTTTCTCCCTGGAGTCGAAGCCAAAGGAGCAATCCAACTCAAACGAGCCAAAGGAAGCATATCGACAGCTTAATACTCGAATGCTTCAAGGGAAACTGATATCCGAAAACGACCAGACAAGAAGATCTCAGAACGAAGATATGAAGCATTCCCTTCACCCCTAACGCGGTGTCCGGCCGGAAGCCGGCACAGGGCTGTCTCAAGCTAGAACCCGAACTCAGGCCACGTGCCTTCGCCATCAAAATACAACAGATTCGACCTCAATCGAACCGGAACTCAGGCCACGTGCCTTCGCCACCAAAATACAACAGGTTCGATCTCAATCAAACTGGGACTCAGGCCACGTGCCTTCACCATCGACATATAGCAGGTTTGACCTCAGTCAAACCGGGACTCAGGCTACGTGCCTTCGCCACCAAAATACAACAGGTTCGATCCCAGTCAAACCGGGACTCAGGCTACGTGCCTTCGCCATCAAAATACAGCAGGTTCGACCTCAGTCGAACCGGGACTCAGGCTACATGCCTTCGCCATCAAAATATAACAGGTTTGACCTCAGTCGAACCGAAACTCAGGCCACGTGCCTTCGCCATCAAAATACAACAGGTTTGACCTCAGTCGAACCGGAACTCAGGCTACGGGCCTTCGCCACCAAAATACAACATATTTGATCTCAGTCGAACCGGGACTCAAGCCACGTGCCTTCGCCATCGACATATAGAAGGTTCGACCTCAGTCGAACCGGAACTCAGGCTACGTGCCTTCACCATCAAAATATAATAGGTTCGATCCCAGTCGAACCGGGACTCGGGCTACATGCCATCGCCATCAAAATATAGCAGGTTCGACCTCAGTCGAACCGGAACTCAGGCCATGTGCCTTCGCCATCAAAATATAACAGGTTCGACCTCAGTTGAACCCGAACTCAGGCCACGTGCCTTCTCCATCAAAATATAGTAGGTTCGACCTCAATCGAACCGGATCTCAGGCCACGTGCCTTCGCCATCAAAATATAGCAGTGCCTTCACCATCAAAATACAACAGGTTCGACCTCAGTCGAACCGGAACTCAGGCCATGTGCCTTCGCCACCAAAATACAGCAGGTTCGATTTCAGTCGAACCAGGACTCAGGCCACGTGCCTTCGCCATCGACATATAGCAGGTTCGACCTCATTCGAACCGGGACTCAGGCTACGAGCCTTTGCCATCAAAATATAGCAAGTTCAACCCCAGTCGAACCGGAACTCAGGCCACCTGCCTTCGCTATCAAAATATAGAAGGTTCGGCCTTAGTCGAACCGGGACTCAAGCTACGTGCCTTCGCCATCAAAACACAATAAGTTCGACCTCAGCTGCCCCAAGGCCGGGATGGAGAAAAATCAATCACCGTCAATACAAGGTGACCGCCTTCTCCCGATCAGGTCGGACCAAGAGGCCATCGTTATCAATCTAAAATGGATATAACGGCCTCGGTCGAATTTAAGGGTTGATCGCTCTTCCAAACATATCCGTAAAAGAAAAGGAGAAAAACGAAAAACAGAGTAAAAATAAGACAAACAATGAAAGAAAAAGTACAATTGTCAACAGAGTTAAGAACGCGGGTACTCCCCGCTTACACCCGGTCCCAGCCGGTCGAAACAAGAGAAAAATATAGAAAAACCGCAAGGAACAACCGAGCGCCAATCGAAGAACAGAATATAAAGAAAAACAACAAACAACAATGACAAATCTTTTCTTTAATCGGCGCCATCGCCGCCGTCATTGTCACCCCCACTCGCGCCATCGTCAGCTTCAGGTGTCGCCATATCATAACACAGTCGGCACGAGCATCACGAGCCTTCTGGCATGCCATCTCGAAGACAGACTCGGTTATGACACCCGCCTCTAATAAGTTCTTGTAAATATCACGTCGAGCTTCGGCGTAGACCTAGAGTTCGTGAACCTAGGGGGAAACGGAAGTATGAGATGAACCAGCCTGGTTCTGCAGTCGCTGATTCTCCTCCTCCAAAACTGCAATCCGGTCCAATATAGCCTGAGCCTCCTGCTCAAGAGCACTAATCCGCTCCTTGAGCCCTGCCTCCTTAAGGGCCGCTGTCTCCCTCTCCGACTCGAGACGGGACTCATGCACCCGAATCGACTCCTCCAACGCCACGGCTCTCGATGAGTAACCCTTTTCCCGAAATTTTAAGGCCGCAATCTCGCTCTCTAGCTTCGCCAATTTTCTGTTCCCCTCCGCAGCGGCCTCCGCTGCCTTAACCCGGTTCTGTTCAGCTTCCAACTCCATCTCCCTCAACCGGCCCTGCAGGTACGCACACTCAGCCTCTCATTTACCCACCTCAAGCTCCTCGTCCTTCCGACAAATCTGCACTTCAAGAGCATGTTTGCTGTCAAGAGCCTGCAACAGCTGCTGATCCCACTTTGCCAACTCCTCGCCCAAAGCTCGATTACCGGGCTCGTTCCGTAAACGGTCGTGCAGCCCTCGGCACCGATCACTATAACGATGATATTTCCCCAGCATCTGCAGAAAGATCCTCGAGCGAACCTTGGCTCTACGGATGTTCTCCACCTCCAACAAGTAAGTCTGCAAAACAAAGGAAAGGCAAAGCTAAGGCAAAGGCTGAAACGGAAGGGGAAGAAAGAGTTAGGGACGCATTACGTATCCTAAGGCCCATCACGGCCACTTCATCCATCACTTCAATATCTGAAATGCTCCTCAAAGACGCGTTCTCGGCCTCCAAACATAACAACTCGAACTGCGACACCAAGCTATTCCCTTCAGTTAATAAATTCAAATCCGAGGGAACCTCAATAAAATGCCCCCCCTGCCTGTACCGTAGAATTGGTGATACCCTCCTCAAACATAAGAACATCGTCGGGGTCCAAATCAGACTCAGACTCATACTCATCCTCCACCACGTCCCTGCCCCTCTCCGTCGCTATTGATGTAGAGCAACTTGCCACAGCTGACAATGGCACAGCAGAAGTCCCTGCAACGGCCTGTAAGGATCGACCCTCCACCTCAGCAACAGAAACTTCGGACGGGATCGTCAAGGCAACTACATTCTCGTGGCCAGAACCAACGGGCCCAACTCCAACTAACTCATTTTCCCCGCCAGTGAGTGCCGCAGCCGCACCACCCTCCGAATCCGTCGGGGGAGAATCCAAGTTGATCACCAATGGAGGAGCCGCCACAAATGTCACTCGCCACTTCTGCGAAGGCCTATTGTAAGGTCTCGTAAATAATTTTTGGTCTCAAAACTTAGTAACTCGTAGTGTCGACTCCGAATATGTGTTAGGAGTTCGAACCCTTGGTAGTGATCTAAGCCTTTAAAAATCAAAAGAATCAATTTTCCAGAAATTATCAAAAATGCGGTCGCAGATCAGCTATGCGAACCGCATGCCTGCCGCAGAGTGAAGCAGAAGAATTGTCAAAAATTGAAGTTGAAAATGCGGTCCATTATGCGACCGCATAATCAATATGCGGACCGCATTCCTGCCGCATAGTGAATCAGAGAGTTGGTCTAAATTGAAGTTGAAAATGCGATCCACTATGCGATCGCATAATCAATATGCGGACCGCATAATCATCGCATAAGTTCCACAGGGATTTGTGGAGGTCAATTCTGCGGCGCATTATGCGACCGCAGAACTGAAATGCGGACCGCATTTCTGTCGCAAACCTAGGCAGAGAAGTCAGGTTTTTGGATCACTTCTGCGGTCCATTATGAGGACCACATTTCCACTCTGTGATCGCAGAGTGCGACCGCAGACCCGACTCGATTCTAGATTTTCTAATTTTTCAACCCGATCTCTTCTTCAATAAAACGACCCAACACTTCATTTTTACACATTTTCTGGGTAGAACTAGAGAGAAGGAAGAGAGGGTTCTTGAGAGAGAGAGTCTCATCCTCTTCAACTGATTTTCCAAAGTCATCCAAGCCCG